>OY982569.1:9838413-9958822 GCA_963859945.1 Euplagia quadripunctaria
AAACACTTGCACCTCACTTGTATTCTAATATTATATTTTCGTATTATTGTGGCATGTCTTGACTTTTATTGTCAACTTGACACTCATTTCAACATTGCCTCCCAAGCCAAGCAAGCACGTGTTCCCATTCAAAATATGCCACCTTTTTAACCCCGTTAAGGGATGAATTTCAAAAAATACGAAATACATCTTCCATCAATTCTGTTAAAGAATGTTTATGCAAAATTTGAAGTAGATTGGACCAAGGAATAACGTTGTCCCATACAAACTTTGGCCCCCTTTTTCACCCCTTTAGGGGTGGAATTTCGAAAAATCCTTACTAGTACTATCTATCTATCTATCTAAAACGGTAAGTATCGATATTTTTGTAAGGAGTGATTTATCTATTACGTAGTAACCACTTAGTAATCTGTGGCCTCACAGAAAACTGGCAGTGAAGCAACAATGTTGAAAAAAATACCGGTAAATATTGATTTTCATAACAAAAACAGTAACGTTTAAATAGGTCAATCGCTCTTAATTGTGTATCTATTTCAACATCAATCTTACTAGGTATTGTAAATGCGAAAGTTTGGATGGATGTTTGTCACTCAATCACGCCAGAATACAGGTGAACGGATCTGAATGAAATTTCAGATCTCAAAAAAATAGCACATAAGCTACATTGTATCTCGGAAAAATGTACGGTTCCCGTGGGGTAGATTTGAAATCGCAGGCAACAGTTAGTGTTTAATACAACAAAAGCAAAGTTTCAACGAGTTCAAATGTAGAACTTGTTAATTATTGGAAACTTTTTGAAATGCAACGATTTTCTACTTAGATGACCACTTAAATTTCTGTTCAAACATTATTTATTACCGAACTTTTCTAATAAACTTAAGGCAGTTACTGACTTCAGCTCTAATTAGTAAAGTGCTCTTTCACGCTTCAGTAATATCGGTTAGTACAATGGATTAAAGATGGATGCCAAGGCTTTCTGCAGAAATAATCATTTTTCATCATAACTATTGACTAACTTTCTTTTATGTTACAATTATTATTCTCTTTATTTATCGTAAAACTTATTAATTACATTTTTAAATACCTATAAAACAAAATATATATTTAAAAATATAAAAAATAGTATACCACCGACATCAGGTACAGGGACCAAGACACCGGTGGTTAGGGCTCCAAAGACAGGAACCTCCTCACTATACGAACCGTGTCGAGGAGAACTGCCTTCTGTATCAGTCCCTTGATCCAACCGTCTAACGCGAGTTTCTTAAGGTGTTGATCGAGGCTTTTGGCTATCAATCCATGCGCAGATATGACGATCGGAACAATGATCGCTGAATCGACATTCCACATATCGACAATCTCGTGAGACAAATCCAAATATTTGATTTGTTTTTCGTTTTCAACCTTCACGAGATTCTCGTCATGAGGAACAGCGATATCGATAATCATTGCGCGGCGCTCTAATCGATCTATCAGCACTATGTCAGGTTTATTAGCAACAATAGTTCTGTCTGTGATGATAGATCGATCCCAATACAATGTGGCACGACAATTTTCGAGAACTGGGTCGGGCACATACTTGTAATATGGCACCTCTGAATGCACCAGATTGTATCTAAGGGCAAGTTGTTGATGCACAATCCTGGCCACTTGGTTGTGTCTGTGAAAATATTCACCGTTAGCAAGACGAGAACAACCAGAAATAATATGCCTGATAGATTCACCAGGACGGTAGCATGCCCGACAGATGTCCACCGTACCATCTTTCAAGATATATTTCCGATAGTTATTTGTCATAACAACTTCGTCCATAATTGCAAAGACAAAACCCTCGGTTTCTCCGAAGAGATCACCGATATTTTATTTTGTTGCTATTTTATTTAGCGGTTTCCACATATTTGACTGACTGACTGACAAAGGGTTCCGTAAGCAAGCAAGCCGCAAGCAAACTTGTGTGTAGATAGTACGTCCATTTTTGGAATAAATTCTTGAAGATTTTTACATTTTTTACCCATCTTTTCCGAAAGACATACCTAAATTTTTCTAAAAATACTCTCCCATACATCGATTTACGGCAAAGTTATCTTTCCAACTGCAAATTATAAGTTTGTAATCACAAAAACTATTTTTTTTATGTGATATAACCACAAATTAATAACTATCGGATTGTTTTTTACTTGTGCTATCAGACCTTGATTCTTACCAAACTTCATGATTCTAGGTCAATGGGAAATCCCTATAAGTTTAGATTTGCCTGCGAAATGTTGAAATTTGATCAAATGTAAGGCTTAAATGGGTGTATCTTTTGATTGCGATGACTTACAAGCTTGATTCATTGCAGCTTCAAGGGACCGTATAAACATAAGTATTGGATGTTAATATCATACCTCACTTGATACCTCAGGTTATAGGTTACTGAGATAAAGGGTCTTGACAGACAGACAAACGGACAACAACATGAACCTATCAGAATTCCTTAAACCTTACAGGGAACCTTAAAAACAAACGACAATTATGTTTTGAAGAACAAATCCAAACCATGCCAGCTGGCCATGTCAGTAATATGATCGATACCTAATCGTAAGTAGCTTTAGGGAAGTCAACGGCAAAGCAGATTTTGGCGTGATATAGAGCCGCTCGGCTTAACGTTTGTTCCCTCTACATAAGAAGAAGAATAACATAGCAACACTAGTAAGCAGGGTCAGTAGAGCTCTGTCAGAGTGTTGTGATAAGGTTTCCAACGCGTAAGTTTCAAGTCAAACAATATGTTGCTGTTATTCGTGGTACCGGCTTACCATTAGGTAAGTCTTAATAAACCAAGGTGGAAAGCTTGTAAGGAAAACGGTGCCGCTAAAATAATAATAATTAAAAAAAATGGACGATATGATAGTTATATATAGTGTTAATGGAACGGCGATGTTGACTTTATACCTATTTCTTGTTTAAGTTGCGAAACAAGTAGCTTAACAAATATAAAAAATCAACATTTTTTGCATGCATTACATTACATGAGGAAAATTACCAAATAAACTTAAGGTGATGTTTTTCTTACTTTGTTTGATATTTTTGTTGACTTTGTTAGGTATATATAAAATATTAGCTTGCGCAATTTAATTTAATGATCAAAAGAATGACGACATGACGTTCGTACTTGCAAATGCCTATTTTTTTTCTGAATAATGCTCTAGGGTCAACCGTTTTGAACAATCTCTCGCAAAGTGCGGAGATTGAGATGTGTGAAGTTATTATTATTATTGACATCAAAAATTTACATGTCATTGGTGGCATAATAGCATTCTTTTAACAACAACAGCTTGAGTTCATTTTGGAAATCCTTTTTATGCAATAATGATTTTACCTGTATTGGCAATTTATTATATAACTGAACCGTTTTGTAATAAGGGCTATGTTTCACAACCTCAAGACTTGGTATATGATTGGTGTGTAAATCTTTCCTTCTTGTCCTCTCCCTTATTTGTCTTTCTTCATGCGTTTTATACTCATGGACATATTTTGATAGATGCGCGAGTAATACTAGGATATATAAACATGGAACTGTCAATATTCTAAGTTCTGTAAAGAATGGTCTGCATCTTTCTAGTTGCTGGATTCCTATTATGGTCCTAAGCGCTCTTTTCTGGGCAACAAATGCCTTGTGAATATTGTACGCATAGCTTCCTCCCCAAAAGAGGATGCTATATCTTAATTTTGACTGGATTAACGCAAAGTATACCATTTTTAAATACTCTCGACTTACTTCGTTTTAAGACTTCTGTCTAACAGTCCGAACTAATTGAATTTTCTGAATGTGTTAGCTCTGACTTCCAATTTAATCTATCGTCTATGTATACACCTAAGAATTTGACTACCGAGGTTTGGGTGATGCTTTCACCGTTCAGTTTACCACTTAATCTGTCATAATTCTTCGCTGGTGAACGAAATAGTATTACGTTGGTCTTGCTCGTATTTACTTTTAGGCTATTTACGGTAAACCAGTTGTAAAAGGTGTCTAATGTCTTATTCATTCTTACATTTAGAGTGTTTGTGTCATTGGCGAAACTATTGCGCTTGTGTCATCAGTAAAATCCTAATGCATTGACAGTGTTTAGAGAGCTAACTTTCAATTAATTTTAGTTGATTTCCTCGAATTCCCATCCTGTCCAGTTTATTAAATAAAAGTGGTCAAGGAATAGTGTCGAAGGCCTTGGCCAGACGTAAAAATATACCTATCGTTTTCCTACCTACATTAATATTCCCGGTAGAGACTACGTGGTAACGTAATCTATAAGCTCATGGACCGCATTACATGTTGATTTACCTGATCTAAAACCAAATTGATTATTTGAAAGTAGGTTATTTGTTTCCAAATATTTAATTATATAATTTATTTTTAATAAACATAAATGACCTTTCAAAAATTATGAAACATTCCATGTCACTATTTGCCAGCGATAGTACTGTAACCATTAAATGTACAAGTAATAATATAAGAGAATTTGAAAATGAGATTAGTAATACAATGGCTTCTATAGTGAAATGGTTAAATAATAGTAGCCTTAAAATAAATATAGAAGAAACCAAATTAATGATGTTTAGTCAACGATCAAATGGAACAATTGAAGTATATCATGATAGTCAAATTATTACACAAGTAAGCTCAACTAAATTCTTAGGTTTAACAATAGATCAAAAACTAGATTGGAAAACACACACAGAAGACTTAATTGAACTCATTAGCAAATCGACCTATGCAGTTTATAAACCGACCGCGATCGTCAGAATATATGCTTAAATGACAGCTTATCATGGTATGGTAGGTTCAACATTGAAATACGGCGTGATGTTTTGGGGCAATTCCACCAATAGGGAAAACATTTTTAAAAGCACAGAAAATATGCCTAGGAGCAATATCAGGATACATTTAGACCATATTTTATTAAACATAGAATATTAACAGTTCCATCACTATACATATTAGAAGTTGCTATATTTGTTAAAACCAACCCAAAATTCTTCTCAAAACTATCAGACAACAACAAGCGAAGTCAACGAGATTTAAATAGAAGAAGAACCAATAACGCACTAATGTATAAAAGTATATTCTGCATGGCGCCAATTGTATTCAATTTTATACCACAACAATTCAAGGAATTAAATTTAAACCTCTTTAAAAAACGCTTAAAATTATTTTTAGTTGATAAGGCATATTACAGTATTTCAGAATTTCCCACGGATAATACAAATGCTCCTAAATAATAAAGAATAATATGAATTATATTTATATAATTAAGTAACAATTTTAATAAATTTAACATTTTTGTTTTATTTATTTTATTTTGTTGACTTGACATTTTATTTTTAATTCGAGTGGTTTTGTATTAATTATCCATTTTAATTTGCCATTTTTTATTCATTTCCGTTGTCATTGTTATTATAATTTGTAGTTTTTTATTTCATTTATAATATAAGCCGAATGTACCCAGCTTCACGCTTAATGTAACATCTTTTCTATTTACTTACGTACATTCTAGGCAAATGAATGATTTGATTTGATTTGAAAAAAAAAATCAGTCTACTATTTGTAATGCGCTCCTATATTTTGAAAACCGAGGGAAGAATAGAAATTAGCCTATAATTCGTAACGTAGTTTTTATAGCCAGATTTATAGATAGGAAGGACCACAGATTTCTTTAATACAGTAGGAAATATGGCCTCGTGCAGACAGAGGATAAAAATGTTTGTCATAGTTGGAACTAGCACCGGTATATTTTTTTTAGGAGGTAATTAGGTATAGAATCCCAGCCAACAGAACAGACATTTTTAAGGGATAAGATCAGTCGCTTTACTTCCGCCACATCTGTGTCCAATATCACAAGAGAGTTTAGTGACCTGTTTCGCTGGATTGAGAGATAATTGAGATGAAGGGGATTCCTACGTATTAAGATATTTTCAGCCAAAGTTTTACCAACTGAGGTGAAGTATTCATTCATGCCCACGACCGATGTTTTTGGACATGCCCGTTCAGTAATTGCGAAGCAGTATTTTTCATTTTGGAAGTGTTGGTGATGCTCTTAATTACATTCCATAGTTTTTTATTGTTACATAGGTTACTTTAAGTTTTTTTATGAGCTTGTAACAGAAATTTCTATATCTAGTGTAGGTAAATTTAAGAGTTTCTTTATTATTATTATTTATAATCCGTTGTTATTATCGATCTTCATACTTTTTTTATGAAGGCTATCCACGTGTCTCATACAACGTAACAAACCCAATATCATCCACGGTCATCGTTCTGTTTCTTCTAGATAACTTTATGGTCGTAGAATTATTTGCTGTTACTTTTTGGACAGAAGTGATGAACAATTCCATCGAGAGATTAGCGTCAGGAGTGTTATAAATTGAATTCCAAATTAAATTATAATATAAAATAAAAAATTAAATTATATTCGCCAATTGTGTGTATAAATTTTCGTTATTTATTTTATTAGTGTTAAAGGAAGCAAGGGCGCTTTTTTGTTCATATTTAAGACATAAGAGGACCGCCCGATGATCCATGACTAAATATTCTACTAGTACTAAAGTTAGAGCTGCTGTTTTAGTTTTTAGAATCGCATGATCAAGGCATGTCCTGCCATGCCTCGTAGGCAGAGTATGCGCTGGCAGAAGACCATGGAAGAAACATAGGTTAAGATACTCTGTTTGTGCTCTAGAAACGTTACCAGGGGAAATATCCAATGTGATTTCGCCAATAATAGAGATGTTTTTGAATGTAGACAGATCTTGTAGGATATTACTAAGAGTTTGCAAAAAATTGTCTATGTTTATAAATGAAGGAGATCTATACATATATATGTTTATTTACCTATTTTTATTATGAGACAATTCAAATCCTCATACTGGGGTTTTTCCATCCTAACTCCAAGGTTGTTGTTTTTAATGTTGGCGGTTACTCCGTCTTTTGTGTGGTTACATTTTTAGTTGTGTATGAATTGTAGCCCACGAAATTTGGTAGAAAAGGACAGCAAGATAACCAGCATTCGGTCAAGATATTAATATCACATTGTCAAGCCTATATAACAAAGTAATAAGGTTGTCAAAATTTGCGGATAAACTACAAACATTTTGAGTTATGACAGTGAGACATTCCCTAGGGTGAGTTATTAAGATTTGGCAGTCCTCAATTTCACACATTGTTTTGTCGTCTATTTGCAAAACGCCACGTTTTTCATTTGGAGAAATTATATAATAGGAGTGCTCCTATTATATAATTAAAAGTTTAAAAGTTACATGATCATGTGCATGATCATGTAACTTTTAAACTTTCGCGTTCCATGATATAATTATGTATCTAAACGGGAATGAACGCGATTACGAAAAGGTATTACATACTTCTGAATTGCCTGACGTTTCGACCAGGTTGCACTGACCGTGGTCACAGGCAGACTGGCTAAGCGGTGCACGCCCTCCGTCGTCGAGATCGTGAGGTAGAAGGTTCTTCATCCACCCGCACATTTTCGATATTTTTGATATTTTCACATACTATACTAACAGTGTCCCTATTCTCTAAGCAAACCGATGTGCCCCTATTCTGGTGGTCACCCAACTGCACATAAAAGCGAGGTGGCATGTTTTTTATCACTGGATTCCACGCTGTTGATTATTTGAAACCATCTTCCCGATTGAAAGTTTTGTGTTTTTTTTTTTTAATTTCAATCGCTTCACGTACAACTCTTGAGTAAAAGTGACGTTCCGTGGAGAGGACTTGCGTGCGGTGAAATTCAATCCAGTGATTGGTGACCGCTTCGAGTACATGTTCTGCAATCGCTGATTTGCTAATCTGTCGGTTCTTCACAGCAGCGATGTGTTCTTTGACCCTTTCAGCAATAGCCCGCTTTGTTTGGCCTATGTAGGAACTACCGCAGCTGCAGTTTATTTTGTAGACACCTGGAGTTTGTAAGGGCAAGACATCCTTTGGTGTGCCCATAATGTTTTAAACTTTTATGCCTGGTGTGTACACTGTCGCAATGGAGTATTTCTTTAACAAGGAGCCGATCTTATCCATTACTCCTTTGACATATGGCATGTAGGCTGGTTGTCGGTTGCTTTTGTGTTCATGTTCTCCTCGAGTTCATCGTTATACTCCTTTAATTTTCATTTTAAGCCAAACTTAGAATATAATGCTCTTACAAACCGCCTTTGTATTGCTTCTATTCGATCTGTGTGATTATCAAGGCAAGACAGGGTGACAAACCAGAGGATTCAGAAATAGCAAAGCTGCCTAGCTTGACTTTGACCAGAAGCGCTTGTGTTAACTAGGACATGTGCACAGGATGGAGCCTCCTTGAGTTCAACGACGTTTTTTTCTGAGCGCCGTAGCGTATACAAAGATTCAGATTGAAGGCCATTGCTTCGCTTTAAAGATGTGTGCTAAGAGTGGAATTGACCATCAAAAATGGTAAATGCTTGCTGACGAGCGAACGGAATGGCGAAGAATTCTTGCAGAGGATCGCAAATCTTGTGATAGGGCCTGGCTACTATCACCAACTGCAAATTTCTCATGTCATGCTTATGGAAGATTGTATCGTTCCCGCATTAGAAGCAGTTGCCCCGGAAATAATTAAGTTGTAAAAAAATGATTTTTTAATAAAGGAATGGCTTTTTGTAAAAACTATGCAACGGACTATCCATTGCATAGTTTTTGCAAAACGCCATTTATTTTTTGAAAAAACACATAAATTATACATGATTCACCAAAGTTTTTTTATTTAAAAACATCGATTTTCGTCAGTTTTTTTGCAATTTGTAAAAAAATAAAAGATTGTTTTGAAACATCAGAGTTAAATTTGTATATTTTGATATTTTCAACTTTTATTCAAAACATTTCTTCCCAAAAAAGTCGAGAAAAATTTATAATCGCGAAAAAACAAATTTTCGAAACTTTACCGGCAAATTTAACAAAGAAAGGGTATTTTTCAGCTGTTGGAATCTGGATACATTGACACTAAATTCTAAAATATACCCAATTATGAAAAAACAACGTGGGTAGCATATTTTTTCCTGCAACACACCTTAAATTGACTCCTTTGCTCAGTCTCAGAAAGGCATCGCTTTTGGTGGCTGTAAAAAGCCAAATTCGCTCTAAATTCAGTCAAACTTTTTAAATAATTATTCATATATGTACGTCATGTACCTTTTCCTATCAACTGTTTTAAATATAGCATGTAAAAGTACTTAAGAGAATCTGCCTAAACATACGAGACATAGCAATAAAATGAAATCTAACACTCACGGCTTTGTTGACGTCGTCTTCAGTCGAAAGGTGCACCGACGTTATCTCTGTAGCTATAGATATACGATCACTATTTAAAATATTTCGTATACCTATTTAAAAAAAAAATCGTATCACGACTTAAAAAATTCATTTCCATTTCAGCGATTTTCTAACCCTCGAACATAATTTTATGTTTTTTCTACTCGTGACCAACCCTACTTCACGTTTTATGTAAAAAAGCCACCACATAAGTCTTTTACTTTTAAGTTTAATGTGCGTGGGATCACATTATACATATAAGTAAAGGATTTTTTTAATCTATTGTGCTTGAAACTTCATTATGTATTGTCAAAACAATATGTAACTCAATAAAACAACGTTTACGACATATTTTATAGCACTTTTAGACATTTGACAAGATAAGCTCTTTGTACCAGATGTGTCACGTATCTATCTAAACATAAAAAATAATGCTGGACGTTCAAAGTTCAATATTAAAGCTATTTGCGAACGTGGCATATACGACGTGTGAAGTGGGCTTTACGTGTCATATTTGAAATAGGTTTACCTACATGTTTGAAACGATATTACCAATCTTTATTAAAATAAAAAGTAACGTAGTGTTTTTATTTGTAATATTGATTTTCTATCTACTGTTAAGGCATAAGCACGAAAGGAGGTTTTTTTATTGATACACTGGTATCAAAAGTTGCGTACATAGGTACACACGCATAGACAAGCCGTATTAGTCCAGGATCCATTGTCCATTTTTACAATTGATTACTATCAAGCTAATTTTCCGTGAGGAGCTTCATTTTAATGAGACGCCCAAATTTTCTCTTACAAAAATTCTCGATTGTGGTAGCTAACAGGGGTAGCAGGGATATAATATGTCGATTTGACGATCCTCAAAAATTTATTACTAACTGTGGTTTTTTTTTTTAAATCTTAAGAAAATTATTGACATTATTGAAAAAAATATTTGTCCTACAAAATGTATGGTTTGATCAAAGAGTCCCCTCCTTCCAATATGTATCGATAACGAGGTCATCACAAATGATTATTAACCAGCTGTTTTTTTTACTGTTGCTTAGTTAATATTTGTATAATTCAACAGCCACAATGTCCTACAAATTGCGTGGTACGTTATCCCGGTCCTACGCTCAAAAGTTGTAATACAGATCCCTGAGTTAAAAATAATTACTATTAAGCTGAATCTTCGTGAATTCTTCGTGAAGAGCTTCATTTTGATGAGACGCCCAACTTTTCTCTTACAAAAATTCTCGATTATGGTAGCTAACAGGGGTAGCAATTACTTCTTAAAGAACTAATATTTATGTCGTCTTATGAAGTCAGAAGTCAGAGTTCTTATAAAGCTCATATTTGTAACTTCTCCATTTAGAATTCACAAAAAATGATGTCATTAAGATGTCATCGTTGAAAATCTTATAGACGTCTTTGAAAATACGTCGTTACAAGTTGGAAGTAACATCTTTGATCAAAGAGTCCCCTACTCTTTGATCAAAGATGTTATAATCCATACATTATATATGACAAATATTTTTTCGAATTGTTTACATGATTTTCTTAAGATTTAATAAAAAAAACCACAGTTAGTAATACATTTTTGAGAATCGTCAAATAGACACATCTATCCCTGTTACCCCTGTTAGCTACCACAATCGAGAATTTTTGTAAAAGAAAAATATGGCGTCTCATCAAAATGAAGCTATTCAGGGAAAATTAGCTTGATGGTAATCAATTGTAAAAAAGGACCCTGGATCCTGGACTATATGCATATGTGTGTAGTACGCGGGATTAAGCTCATATTATGACCAATGTCGCACGGATACCACCACTACTCACCGAATATTTCGAGACCTCGCACCCCGCACCACCGCACACCTCGTGATGATATAAAAAGAGTAGACGACAAGGTGCGGCCTGCTCATCATACGAGACTATTTGTCGGACCGCCACTTTCGCTACAAACTACCGGGCACCGGTTTTAACGCATCTTTATCGGCTCTCCTACTCCCTCGGCGTCGTCCCGAACTCATGGAAGACAGCTTTAGTGCACCTGATCCCTAAAAAAGGTGACCGCTCGGATCCGTCTAACTACAGACCTATAGCCATAACCACCTTGTTCTTCAAGATAATGGAATTCATTGTCAACCGCCAGCTCCTTCGGTACTTAAAAGATCACCAGCTACTCAATAACCGACAATACGGTTTCCGTCGGGGTCCTTAGAAAGAGTTTCTGATTGGGGTCGACTTAATCTATTCCAATTTAACCCAACGAAGACAAAGGTTTGCGCGTTCACCGCCAAAAAGATACCGTTTGTCGTGTCACCGCGCTTTGAGAGCCGTTCCTTAATTGCCACAGCCAGCATCGGAATCCTTGGTGTCGATATATCGAGCGAAGTCCAGTTCCGCGGTCAATTGGAGGTTAAGGCCAAATTAGCCTCGAAGAAGCTTGGTGTGCTGAATAGATCGAGACAGTATTTCACTCCGGCGTACCACCTACAACTTTCTAAGGCGCAGGTTCGGCCGCGTATGGAATACTGATCTCATATCTATGCAGTCAAGAGAGAGAAGCTGGTACTGGGGTGCTCCTACCCCGGTACCAGCTTCTCTCTTTTGACCGCTTTCAACGGAGAGCGACTCGAATCATCGATTGCCAAAATATTTCAGATCGGCTTGACCCCTTGGCGTTGCGTAGAGATGTAGCTTCACTCTGCATTCTCTAACGCTTGTATCAAGAGGAGTGCTCCGAGGAATTGTTCGGACTTATACCGGCCTTTCATCCCCATCACCTGGATAATTGGCAATACACCACGGTGCGGTTCTCCAGATTTTTTTTGGCCTCGCACAACCAATCTCTGGAACAAATTATCACTTGCGGTATTTCCGGACCGATACGACCTTAAAACCTTCAAGAAAAGAGCGTACTCCTATCTCAAAGGCCGGCAACGCCAATCCATGGGCGATGGTAGACACTTACCATCAGGTGACCCGCCTGCTCGTTTGCCCCCTATAATATAAAAAAAACCAAGGTCCTAACCGCCCTCAGTCGTGCCCTTAAGCTGTTGCCGTAAAAGTAGAATACGGTTGGGAGCACTAGGCTCACCGTCAAGCCCGCGTAAAGTTGTATACGGCTTACAACAAAAGAAAAAAATAATTTTATTTACGGCCCGGCCTGCGCAGCGAATTTAGTACTCTTTCTATCAACGGCCCATGACGATCAAAGCCTCTGAAGACCCTTTTTTTTTTTTTGTGCGTGTGGAAACCCCCTCGGGGGTTTTCGGTGGGGCGGTGTGTCGGAATCGAACCGACTAAAACCACACGGTGTGCCGTACTGCGCCTTAAGTAGGAGGGATCCGGGAACAGCTTTATTACGACATCCGGAACCCTCCTAGCGCCTGCCCGCTAAAGCGCGGGCACCATCTTCGGGTAAAATCCTCTCAATTAGGCGACGTCCAGGCACACGCGGACGCCGCCTCCTCGCGGGGGGCCACTACAGCGGGTGGAGGGGAAAACCCGTCCCGTCCACCCGTGGCCACACTCAGGGCGGCATGAGGCGCTGGTATGCGCGCCTCCGCCGCCTAATTCGCCGGCGGCGAATTAGGTCCGAGTGGAGATCGTCCTCCCGGACCCTTTCCGCCGCCTCCTTCTGCGAGATGACGTCCTCACAAAAGGTCGCGACCGCGGTAAAATTCCTGTTGCTACCGGCCATGGAGCGTATGACGGCGGGTAGCGAGAGATCCCCTCCGATGACTGCAGTGAGGGCCCGACGCTGCATCGCCCAGGCGGAGCAAACCGCCAGCGTGTACTGAGCCGAGTCCTCACTGCAGTCGCAGTGGTGACAGGCGGGACTCAATTCCCTCCTAGCGACCGAGTGCAGGTACTTCCCGAAGCAGCCGTGCCCGGAAAGGACCTGCGTCAGTCGGAAGGAAAGGGTCCCGTGCTGCCGCCCTGCCCACTCGACGATGACCAGCTGGAGCGCCTCCACGGCGGCAAAGCCAGCACGTGGAGCCTCCAGCCGGGACGACCAACGAGCTATGGTGGCTCGGCGAGCGGACTCACGCCATTCGCGTACCTCTTCGGGCGGGGGCCGACGCCTCTGAAGACCCTAGTCTAACGTCTTACGCCTAACTAGACACCTTGAGCCTATCTCTGTTCATACCTAAATTTATTTGTAATAATTCTTGCAAGTTCAATTATAACCTGTGAAACCTTGATCTAACGTGTACTAATTTTCCTCCGTCATTTAATTACCGGATCGACCACGTGTTAGCACACGAGGCCAACCCCCTGATCATGTTACACAACTAAGCTTATAATAATAGTTTGATTTTAGTTCAAATCCAGTTACATAAAAAATAGACGTACCTTACTTTATATTTTTGTAAGTTATGCTAGGAATAATCGGACACAAAGGCACAGACAAACTTTAATAATAATAATCACGAAAAACTCCTCGTGCTGTTTTAAACTAACTTCATATGTAATATGGCTTTTAAAATATACGCACAGGACTGGTCCTATCGAGGTTATCATCACCTTTAACTTCTACTTACTTGACTGGCCTGTTGGCCTAGTGGTTAGTGACCCTGACTGCTAAGCCATAGGTCGTGGGTTCGATTCCCACCAGAGACTGGGTGTTCTTTGTGTCCGTTGTTTATATGTTTGTAAAGTACCCCGCGACACAGGAATAATTCCAAATAATGCGGGAGGTCATCTTAAGAAGAAAAAAAAAAACTTACGTCATGCATGTCTGTGTGACGAGATGATAAAAGCGATACATTTTTTTCAAAATAACGAACTGTGTTGCAATAGTATAGGGTGAGGGTACATCGTGAACCTGGACTATTAGCCGACGACTCTATTCAATTCCATGATTCTGTAATATATCGGGGATACTTGCATACGATTTCATTGCATAGATAATGCGAACCCTAAAAATACACACAGCTGATAATATATTGCAATGCTAAGAGAAGTTAGCTTAAGCACGATAATGACCCGCCTGAAGGGTATATCTATCAATTTATTTATCGTAACGCCATATTTCCTACATGAAAATGTGTAGGGACCTAACAATGATTTACAAGTATATCGTATCCTCAATTGTATGTATTTTTACTGTTTGCCAAAACTAAGCTAAGCAAAAAAAACAGCTAATAAAGAGGTGATAGCCGAAGTAATAAATACAAATAAACTGGCCTGTTGGTCTAGTGGTTAGTGACCCTGACTACTGAGCCAGAGGTCGTGAGTTCGATTTCCACCCAGGATAATTTATTGTGTGATGAGCACGATCATTTGTTCTGTGTCTGGGTGTAATTAGTTAATTATATAAGTAGGTTTATCAGCAGTCTGGTTACCATAATACAGGTTCTGCCTAGTTTGGGATCAGACAGCCGTATGTGAGATGTGTGAAGTTATTATTATTATTTTATTATAATTAAATTTAAATATCTGTTTGTAATGTCGAAATAATAGTTTTTTTAAGCTCATACAGTTATTTGCACGATACCTATGCCTAAACTTCAGTTTTTTAAATTTTTGTCTGTCTGTCTGTTTGTTCCGGCTAATCTCCGGAACGAGTGGCCCGATTTCCACAGGACTTTCACTGGCAGATAGCATGTGTCATAATGAGTAACTTATGAAAAATAATTAGGGTTCACTGCCTAATATAACTGGACCGCAGGAACTGCTAGTTTGAAATATATAATTAAAAATCTTCCCAAACCAAGTTGACTCTTTGTCTGAAACTAAGAGCTAGTGTAGCCATTAGCCCTTAGCTTCGAATAACAAATTCAATTATAAATAACATGTTATAATGAAAGATGTAAGTAAGATAATTTATTTCAGTCAAGGTAGTTAATACTCAGTGTGTAGTGGTGGAGTGAAGCCCCGGAGCAACTAATCTTACTACGAGACATCTAATTTTATTTTTCGTTCAACGTTTAATGAGCGATGTTCAATAAGCAGATTATTGCCATGGAAATAAGAACTAATTTGAAAACCACTGAACCATCATCTGCATCAAATAAGACTAGCCGGACATAAAATTAGTATCAGTAGCACGATAATAAAGTTTGTTCGGTAAACTTATAGTTGTCCATTCAAACTTCTTATTTGAAAACTTTAAGCATGTCAAATAAAACTTCTTAAAAAGAAATTAGGTATTTATTTTATGTTTTAAGCGTGTATAATATTATAAATGTGTTTCTGTTGATCGTATGACACCATAGACACAAGAGAGTATGACCCCTTTCATTTGATGTATTTAACCATTTCATTTTGTGGAAGAGTCATGCTTCGGCACGAATAGGCAGCCTCGCCAGGCCTATAGGCCATTCGAAGTACTTGCCAGCGTTAAATACCTACCGGCAGCTGGTCCGCCGATGGGCTTTATACGCAGTAAGATTTAGAAAATTTTTTCACCATAGAGCTTAATAATCGAGATTTTAGAAAAGGGAAGAAGTTTATTAATCTATATATATAAATATGAATCCCTATTTCCCTTGGTCACGTGACCGGCTAGACCGATTTCACTAGTAGTAGACCTTTGCGTTTTAGTGGGAGAGCAATGCTTCGGCACGTATGGGCCGGCTCGACTCCGCTCGATACCACGGCCTCACAGAAAACTGGCATTGACGCAATGTTTGAATTGCATTTCGCTGCGTGAGTGAAGTTACCGGAGGCCCTAACCCTTCCCTCTCCCTTATTCCCGCCCTTCCCCTCTCCCCCTCTCCCCTCCTCCCACTCTTCCCCCACTATCCCTCTTCTCCTACTCCCACCTTAAAGGGCGGCAACGCACTTGCGGCTCTCGAGTTACAGGTGCCCATGGGCGGCGGTAGTCATTTACCATCAGGTGATCCGTCTGCTCGTTTGCCCCCTATACCATAAGTAGTCAGTTAAAACATATTATATATCTGACACCATAACCGCCCACACTAAATCATTACAGTCCTGTCCATCCAAAGGTTGCCTGGCAGATATTGCTTGTTGTGATAAGGCCGCCCATTGTGCATTTTATGTTTAAGTTGTTTTTTTATATGTATACTAGCTTTTGCCTTCGGCTTCGCTCGCGCTGGGAAGTTTTTTTGTGGATTTTGATGCAGTAGGAAATAGAAATACTCGATTAAAGTATAATTCCAATTCCATTTCAGTTTTCCCGACAGGTGCTACAGTACAAAACCAGGTTGCTAGGTAAACTCACTCACGAGCAGGCCACGTAAAACTGTCATTGCGAAACACACCTTAAAGGGGAACTGCAGTCTTTGAAATTCGAATGGATACTCTAACGGCATAAGTGGTATCCGTGGTATATACACTAAGTCAGCTTGGGCACAGCCGGTAAATATAGTGGTCTCTACCATGTTTTTATGTAAGGTTTTCATACACCACTTTTGTGTGGGAGAGCCATGCTTATGTGGGAGAGCCATGCTTCGGCACGTATGGGTCGGCTCGACTCCGCTCGTTACCAAGGCCTCACAAAAAACCGGCCCTGAAGCAATGCTTGCATTGCTTTTCGCCGAGTGAGTGAGGTTACCGGAGGCCCTAACCCTTCCCTTTCCCATATTCCCGTCTTTCCCCCCTCTTCCCACTCTTCCCCTACTCCCACCTTAAAGGGCGGCAACGCATTTGTGACTCTCGAGTTGCAGGTGCCCATGGGCGGCGGTAGTCATTTACCATCAGGTGACCCGTCTGCTCGTTTGCCCCCTATACCATAAAAAAAAAAAACCACCTGATACCATTGCACAGTTTTGGCGGATTAAGATTTCGCAGTAGAATTACTGGAGTTATCTGTCGAATCAACTAAAGCAAGATGCAGTGGAATCTTAATGGATTATCTCTGTCTAGTTGTAATCTTGACCACAGTTTCAGAGAACTCTCTATTTCCTATTTAAAGAAGAAGATCAGAGAATCGTCCAGCACAAATCTCCCCCTTCAAGTGCACTACCGTGTTTGTCATGAGGTGGAGTTTTTTTAAAAGCCAAAGAGTTCAGGTGTTAACTTCATCAGCGCGAGTTCCCATCGGTACCGCGGGCAGAGTCTGACGGAAGTCTCCAGCCAACAGGACAGTAATACCACCCGTCATGTCATCGTTTGATTTTATATCTTTTGAGTTCTGTCTACTACCACTTAGTTAACTAAATTACTTATAAGGAAATGCAGTAGAGTGTATATTTATCCATGTTCGTAAGAACAATTATGTACTGACAATCATAAACAAAGGACGCCGTTTACTACTTTTTTTACAGTTTGGAAACCCTTACGGATCGTCACCTCACCGGGGCTAAGCGGTAGGGTGGCATGTCGGACTCGAACTAAAAGCACACGGTGTTCCGTTCACAGTCCATATTACCAGGGCCTCAGTGCACCCTTACGTCACTTACAACCTACCTTAAGACTATATTTTGAAGAGAAAGAAGTTTTAAACGTTACTTTTATATTTAGAATCTTATAAAAATACGTAAATAATACTTACTTATTTATTTTTACGGAAAACTAAATAAGTATAATAAAATAATATTAAATTCTCAAATATTTTAATTATTTATCATAAGGCCATCTATATAGTTTGACATATTATAAATACAAGTAAGGTACAACCTTACTTATATTTATAATTTAAAACTTTTGCAACTTTGTGTAAGAACAAATAATATGACTTCTTTTTTCGTTTATTGTATTTTAACTATTAAAATATTTATTATACTATACAACAATGTATTTAATTATTATTTTTTGAGTATCTTGATTTATTTTTTCACAAAATTCTGAATTGTACAGACTCGTGAAATTTATATTCTTATAATAATACGTTTAGTTCTAATGAACGCCATTTATTATCATAGTGTATTTTAAACCCTTGCACCTCACTTGTATTCTAATACTATATTTTCGTACTATTGTGGCATGTCTTGACAAACTTAGTATGTATACGTAGTTTAGACGACTATAATTTGGCATCTTGGAGCTTATTTGATGATGGAGCCAGGAGGTGAATGGTGATACTCTTTCGTGGCTAGTAAAACCCTTGACTTTGGGCTCATATAATTAATTTTGACGAATGCAACAGATTAGGTTTGGTAACGATGATCTGATGTTGAAGCCATGAGATGGATAGAGGAACAATTTTTTACTTTTTAATCTGCTTCGCAATTAAAGCGTGTTTTTTTAGTTTTAGTAATACTTTTATAATACTAAACCGGTGGCCGCCTCATCTTAAGCGGTTATATAAAATATCCTACGTAGCTCTGGTAATGATAATAATCAAATTCAATTTCAATACACTCCAATAGATAGGTATTCACTTTATTCATATTGTAATCAAGAGGTTTACCATATTGCTCGTTTGTTGCTACTACTTATACAAAATTAACCTTCGTAAAAGTCAAGAATTTGTTCCTATTAAAGTGTAATGAAATATTTTATTTAATACCATATGTCGGTTTATGTTATAAGCTGGCAATATTGTGGGAAAGAAACTACATTTCTAATACTCTCCCACTCTCTCTCAATACCTTGTCAATGTAGTAAAAACGCGGAAATAAAATAAGTAATAAGAAGCCTAGACTTTGTTATAACCTAATACAATATGCCATTCTACGATCGTACAACAGCAAACTTCTAGAAAAATATTGTCATATATTCCGCAACGAAATAGATAAATTACACTTTATGTTTACACCAGGGTTTTACAGAAAATATGTAACAGGAGATGTATAATATCAACAGTGTACAAAAGGCGGCCTTATCGCTCAAAGCAATATCTTCCAGGCAACCTTAGGATGGACTGGAGTTATTTTATTAAAAAGATGGTAATCGTTGGCGTTAAATTAAAAGGTTGTCAATGCTTATCATCTATTACATACATACAATACTCAATAATTATAACTACTCATCATACATTCAAGTAGTCTTATATACATAAATAAAAATACATATATACCTACATATTAATATACACATACACAATAAATAATGTATCCATTATATTTTAAATTTAAGTTAATAGTTAACATCTCTTTCGAAGCGGCTAAGTTCTGCAGCATATGCTGTAAGGAAAGTCCGCCAATTCACAGACATAGATACTGCGCGACTAGTATACTTCAGTTATTTCCACAGTGTCATGTCTTACGGTATTTTATTATGGGGGCGTGCTGCAGATATAGAATCGATATTCATTCTGCAAAAAAGAGCTATTAGAGCCATTTATAATGTACGTAGTCGCGAATCCCTTAAGGAACTATTTAAGGAAATTAATATCCTGACGGTGCCTTGTCAATATATTTATGAAAACATCATGTATGTTAGAAAAAATCTGCATCTCTTTACAAAACGGCGTGAAAGACATAATTATGTTACTAGAGATGGACATAAATTAGTCCAACCAAAATTTAGGCTAGCGAAAGTGCAAACATCTTTTATGGGGTACTACGTTAAATTCTATAATAAAAGACCTGAAAACATTCTTCAACTAAATAAGAAGAAATTTAAAACTTGTATAAAACGTACGCTATGTAAACGAGAATATTATAAATAATGCTTGGCAAAATGCCGGTCCTGCTCCACAGTCACACTGTCAATACTCGTCTTGTTTCTTATCTGACGTATAAATTTATTGATATTTAGATTATTATTATTGACATTGTAGTTATGATACGCTTTTTATTTCTTGTTAATTAGAAAAATTTGAATTGTACATGTACTCACAAGTATTAAGTTAATTTTCTATGTTGCCTAGCAGCTCTGTGATTTTCTTTTTCATTTTAGAACAATATTATGTTACATTGTCCTCACATTAAATTGCACTTATAAGCAATGTAACAAGTAACTTTGTTAAAAAAGACCATGTTGAAAAAGAGTGTCCTTGGAGTTTCTTGCTTATTCTTCTCCATAAGATCTACGTTTTGGAACAAGCAACTAGCTTCACGACCGACTTATACTGACTGACTCCTCCTGACAATTCAAAAATACCTTCAAGTAATGAAATAAATAATTTTGATTGACAGATAATGCTCTTGTAACATAGTTTTGAACTTAGCTAACGATTGTGTTCGTCTGATAGCAACAGGCAATTCATTCCATAAACGCACGGCTTGCACAGTTAATGACTTTTCATAAAAGTTGCACGAATGTCCTGGCATTTCGAGTCTCAAGTTTTCAGTTGACCTCAGGCATTTTAAATGTGTGTCATGATAAAACGTAAGCGTTCCCTGAGGTGACAGAAAATCAATGGATTAAAGAATAATAATAATAATAATATATTGTTTATTTAATATAATATTGTTTATTTCTCTCAATAAGGTTAGGTACATTGGTTCATGACTAAATGGTACAACATAATTTACACCTTAGTGAGAGCTGGAGTTTGTAGTAGGTTCGAAACCTGTGTTCGAAACAAATCTCCAGGCTCTGTTCTTAGTGTTACAGCGTATACAGCTAGGGTTTGAGGGACGTGTCACAACAATATGTATTTAGGATAACATAACTTAATATAAAAAGAAGATATTTTTAGTGCGTGCGTGCGCGCGCGCGTGTGTGTGTGTGTGTGTGTGAGAGAGAGAGTGTGTGTGTGTGTGTGTGTGTGTGTGTGTGTGTGTGTGTGTGTGTGTGTGTGGGAGAGAGAGTGTGTGCGCGCGTGTATGTGTGAGCGTACGTGTGTGTACTTACTTATTTTAAAGTGCAAATCAGCTTCTCGGTTTCGTCGTAATGGAAATTATTTAACCAGTTGGTAACTGCTTTTTTACATTCCAGTTTCGTCATAGGATACACATTTAAGATTTTATTTACTTTATTATACAAATAGTTACCAAGGAAGTAAAAACATCGCTTGGCTAGACTTGATCTGACCGGGATCGATGGACATACAGTGTGTTTTCGACGTACGGAATCTATTTTCGAAGGATCATATAGGGTTTGTGAGTGAGTCGTAAGAATAACATTGAGGATGAAAAATTTACGTGCAGAGAGGACATCACAGGTTCTATAAAGATCAGTAGTAGGGAAACGGTATGGTAGCCTCCAACCAACCTTTAGCACCGCTCTTTGGGCACGCTCTAATTTTAGGAGGTAAGTTTTGTTTGCACCTCCCCAGCCAACGATGCAGTATTGCGTCAGAGATTGGCAAAGAGCAAGATAGGTGGTCCTAAGGGTTTGTGTATCAGCTACCTGTCCGAGGGTTTTAAACACAAATATAAGCTTCCGCAATCTGGAGGAAAGTGCGTCTATGTGTGAATGAAAGGAGAAAGTATCGTCAATCAGTACCCCTAGATACTTAACACTGTTAGTTCGGCACAAGATAGGGCAGGTACAGAAAGGCTGTGAGAGTGGTATACAGGAGTGAGCGGTGAGGGTATAGGATAGTGAAGAGGGCTTACCAGATGATGTTAGTGAGAAAGTGAGATAATTCGTTTTATCAACATTAAGTGCGAGTTGATTTTTAGCCAGCCAGTTAGTAACAGCGTTGAGACTGGACTGAGCACAGTCAAATACAGATTCCCAAGAGTTTCCGTAAGATATAAGTGCAATATCGTCAGCGTAAGTAAAAATGGTGGTGTTGTTCAGCTGTATTTGGCATAGATCATTGATATACAATAAGAATAAGGTAGGGCCGAGAATACTGCCCTGTGGGACTCCATTTATTACAGGAAGCACGTCGCTACAGATATCGCCAATCTTAACATACTGTCTTCTATTTGTGAGATAACTTTTGAAGAGAGACAGTTGATTACCTCTGATTCCGATTTTTTCCAATTTAGTAATTAGGATAGGGATAGAGATCATATTGAACGCTTTTGATATATCTAGAAAAACACCCACAACCTTTTGTTTTTCATCAAGCTTAGCTATGACTTCATTAGATAAGTCTAAGACTGCTTTACTCGTGGATAGACCAGAACGAAAACCGTATTGGCGTGGAGACAACAAATGGGTTTGCTCTAGGAAGTTTACAAGCCTGTTGTTCATTAACCTCTCTAATATTTTAGAGAGGGTTGGTAAAATAGAGGTAGGTCTATAGTTATTCGGTCGATCCCTGTCACCTCCCTTGTGTATCGGGTGAACTACAGCGAGTTTAAATGCTTCTGGAAATATTCCTGTATTAAAAGCAAGATTACATAAATATGTAATAGGTGGAATCAAGAAATCTTTGAATTTTTTCAGGAACTTACCGGAAATATTATCGCTACCTACCGCGCAGTCACTTTTTAGATTCATTATGAGAGTCTCAACTTCCGACTCATCTGCCGCTAATAGGGCGAATGTGTGTTGGTGGTAAGGGAGGATATCTACTGGGAGTGGCTGATGATTGACAGTAGTAATTTGTTTGCATTTGATCGTCCAATATCAGCAAAGTACGCATTAACCTCACTTACCGATCGTCTTGGGTCCGATGCGGAGAGAAGTTCGAACGGTTGGGAAGTATCTTTTAATGTGTGCGTGATAGTTTTAATAGCTTTCCAGACTTTTTTTGTATTACCTTGTGCATTATCTATTTGGTTTTTATTATATTTTAATTTCATGTTTTTAAGTAAGTTAGAGCAGTAGTTCCTATATCGTTTAAACGTCAGTTTTAAAATTTCATTATTTGCATTATTTTTAAGTCTTAATTGTAAGCTATCCCTATTTCGCAAGAATTTAAGTAAACCTGGGGTCATCCACTGTTTTTTAAGCCTTTTACGGTTTGGTACAATTTTCAACATTGAGTGTGCAGCAATTAACGAGTTTATAGTATTAATAAAATAATTAGTCGCGTCGTTTGCATCAGAACAAGTATATACAGGGGTGAAGTCAGTTTTGATAATATCTGATTCGATATTTTCAAAGTTAATAACTTTGGTAGTTTTAAATGTAGTGTAATTAGAATAATGTTTAGAACGAAGGAAAAATAAAATTGTATCATGATCAGTGATGGAAGTGTTTGCTACGTAACAGAAAGCCGGTAATTTAGTTTTTAGTAGTAGGTGATCTAGACAGGATTGATTCTGTCGTGTAAACAGTGTGTGAGTCGGAAGCATACCATGATATGCGACCATATTGAGATAGTCAAAGGAGCGGGGGTCGTTGTTAGTATTGGAAATGTCAATATTAATATCTTCAGTTATTATAATATTTTTGTAGGAGGAGTAGGAGTTTAAAAGTTCATTTAAGGAGTTCAGAAAATCGCTCACATTTTGATTTGCAGGGGGGCGGTAAATCGCTATTACCACAGTGTCCTTATTAATTTTAATACTTAAGCAGTTAGCATCTTTAAGAGATGGTTCTGAGGAAGAAATTTGAAGATGATTGATGAAGTATACTACTATGCCTTCATTTTGTGTGTATAGTTTGTTAGTCCTAACAGAGCTGTAGCCATGTATTGTTGGAATATGTGGTGAGTTTCGTAACCAACATTCAGTAAGAATTATGAGATCCCATACTACATCACTTCTATCCAAAAGAGTCAAAAGACCATCAAAATTTTTGTTGATGCTCCAAATGTTTTGAGATAAGAGTTTTAACGATCTCCCATGCGATCTAGATATTCGATGGCATTCCTCTATCATACAAACCGATGAGCAAGAGACTGAAATTTTGTCTAATCTGTGTGGATTTCCTGAAGGTTATCGAATTTTGTGTTGTAAAAATACCCAGAAGAAGGAGGTGATCGCTTTAGTAAATAGATAACAAACCATATATGAATAATCACCAGTGACGTAATTTATGAGTAAAACAAATTTAGTCCTATTGTATGTATGGAAAAACTTAGAATTGGTTATTATTATTGTGTAGCAAGGCGGGTGTATGGATCTGTGAGTTACATAGATAACTGTGTAATAAAATGTATATAACAATATCAAATTAACATCGGGGCCAGAATAAAGGTATTTCTTGCTATTTTTGGTGACATTATAGGTAAATTTAGCGGAACGAGTTGCTAGACGATTACAATTTTTTATTTTAGTTTTACCACTATATTTTATGAGTGTTATAATTGTATGGTTGTTGTTATATGTGATATGTATTATTCTAGCAAATGTGTGAAGTTGATTAATAATGTAAAAAGTGTATTGTGTACTAAGTGTGGAGTAAATTAATAATTTTGAAGAAAACATGGAATGCATGTGAACTCTAATATATGTATGCGAAACATATAACTTAATACATGAAAAAATAAGTAGAAACAATAAAAATAAGAATAAGCTCACAACAATGGTATATAGCCATTCATTCTTCTCTAAGTCTAGAATTGCCTGTTCTGACTTTATAAGGATATGACGGACTCCTTCTTCCTTTCGAATAAATATGTTACCGTTTTTTAACCAGCAAAATTTATAATTTTTCATTTTTGCAAATTCTCTTGCCTTAAAAAACAGTTTTCTTGAACACGCCAAAAGATGTTCAGCTACGAATATAGGCCGAGAGTCTCAAGGTAAACCAATGGACCGCGTATTGAGCGTTTGTTCTTTTGGGCGATTTTTATTAAAGTTTCGAACAGAGGTAATTAGTTGATTCTTAATGTTGACGCTGTTAAATTCTGTGACAATGGGTCTGGTTGAGCCTGGTTTGCCTGGGAGGTGGTATACGTCACGGATTTGCCAGTCAGACAGGTCAATGTAAGCTGCCACAAAACACAACACTTTGAGAGCATAATAGGGTCACTTGTAACTTGTAACTACTCGGCTACTTTGTGTTGTATTTACCGCCCTCCTAGTAAAAGTAAGCATTTATTTGTCAAAGAACTAGATTCTGTACTAAAGAAAATTGATAGACAAACGGACTTGTATCTTCTGGGTGACGTGAACATTGATTTGCAAACAGAATGTCCTATAAAACATAATTATAACACCGCTTTGTACGATAATGGCTTAGTATGTGGGATCACAGAATACACAGGAATGGAGATATCGAATAATAGACTAAGTAAATCTTGTATTGATCACATTTATGCACGATCCCGCACACTAAACTTGTACACAGTGGCGCTCGGAACAGTACTGGCTGACCACCGCATAATCGCTCTTGCCGGAACGATGAACGTGATACATTGTGAAAACATACGGGCGGATTTACGCTTAAGTACTCGTTATGACTATGGTGTATTAAAGAAAAATCTAAAGTCTCTAGATTGGCAACCTTTAAAAGAAATCATACATCCAAATAAAATATACGAGGCAATAGTAAATAATATAAAAAAATGCTGCAATGAATCAAATACAAAAGTTAACATAGTCAAAAGTAATAAATTACATAATAACTGGGTAAATAAAAAAATCTTAATATAAATAAAATAATAATAAAAAGTAATGATAAATGCAAACACCTAACATTGTATATTGTAATTATAAGATGTGATACGGATCAGCAGAGCACAGAAAAAACCATTCTGGTTTATAGTGCCATGTTAAAATTAAGTTGAATGTAAGAAATACTGTAAGTCTTTAAATAAAAAAAATAAAAAAAAGTCCTCCGTGGTTTCGTTATCCTTCACCGGAATATTTCTCAATTCAACACAGGAGGAACGAGAACTTAACTGAAGATCTAATACCTTGTTTTCTAGCTCACTCACACATTTTTTATACATATCCTTTTCTTTCTTTAAAGACTCGATTTGAAGTCTCATGTCTTCAAACTGGTTGCTTATGAAGGACATGGATTTTTCAAGCTCCATATTAGATTTTTGAAATGAAATGTATTGCAATTTCAACTCAGCCATCTCAGAAATTACTTTATTCAAGGTTATGGATTGCTGGTTACTTAATTTGCTTTCATCTTGTTCTGATTTCCACGATACTAACATTTGTTTTATATCCTGTTTAAAGTCGGTAAGTTCGTTATTTGGTGAGAAATCGGGACAGGGGCGTTTATAACGTATGGTGGTGTTTACGTTTTCGCTTTCTCTGCAGATTGTTAGCGGAATGTCTGGGTCAGACATGACCTGCGTTAAGGTGTTGCTTGAAGTTCCCCCTGCTGGAGGTGTCCGTTGTACGCGAGACATTATTCAACCGGCTTTTATGTTATAAATCTAACCCGTTTTATATCTAAATTGTAGCTTGTATATAGCTGCTACACTCGATTGTCAGCGCATACGCCGCACTTCACAACCCCGACTTGCTTTGATGCGCGGTGTGTTAGAGCGAGCGAGCAATTCTGTCCACGGTACTGTTCCCGCGGAGGTGGAGGCCGGCGCGCGGGCGGTGCACCCTGTGACTTTGCTATATGCTACGTAATTAATGCGACACTGAGCACTTTCACTGCGATTATAGGGGTTATATTCTTACGGGAGTTACTTATGAGCTTTGAATATTTAATTGCAAAATTTAACACACGTCCACTCTTTATCACAATATCGGACGAAGAGGATAGAATATATTATATTGTATACAAGCGTAAGGATAGGAGTATTCCGGTGAAAGCGGATGGGTAGTCATTTGAGCCTTTGTGGAAATGGGAAACATGATCATATTTGCGTAAGCCAAATATAAACCGTATGCAAAATTTTGAAGTCGCTCAAATTTATCAAGTTGTGCTTCAGTGTGATTAAAATAGCTGGAGTCGGCATAATCTATAACATCGGAAGAAGGAGCGTTTGCGCAAGTGTGATTTTAGTAACAGTTGGAAGAAAGTTCCGTAGCCTTCGCAGATATCCTGTTGCAGCATACACTTTACGCCTAACCTCTTGAACCTGAGGACCCTACGATAAGGTGTTATGAATAAAAATTCCCAAGTTCTTGACTTTACTGGTGATTCGAATAATAGTATTATTAAATTGAATTACTAGAGGTAAATGTGACCAATTTATTTTTAGCAGACACTACGGGACTCTAAATGACGCAAACCTGAGTTTTTGCAAGATTTATCTTGAGTCCGTAGTCCTTACTTCATGTTAATAATTCATAAGTTCTAAATCCGAGTTCATAAAATTCAGCGAGGTCGATAACAGATGGACAGGTGCTTGAGTATATATCTGCAAATCATCGGCATAAAGGTGGTAGGATGAAAGTAAACGATTAGAGATGGTATTAATAAGCATTGCACCATGAATAAATTCGTCTTCCAGACGAATGCGATGCTGACACGAAAACAGGTAATTATGAAACCAGTTAATTGTTAAGAGAACGCAGAATACCAAGTAGAATGTGGAAATTAACGGTAGTACATGCGTTACTGAAGTCAAGTAAGGATATTACCGTTACATTCATAGATAATTATCTTATGTCATCTGTAACGTGAACTAATGCTGACACTGTACTGTGTCCTTTACGGAAGCCAGACTGAAAGGGATTTAGGAGATTATTCTTTAAAAGAAAGCTGTTGAGTTGATTATAGACAAAACGTTTAAGAACTTTGAATAGAAAAAGTTAAGATAGATATGTCAACTCGTTAAGTCTATGCATATTAAGAGAATGAATTTAACGATTAGCTTAGTATTACTACTGACCCGGTAGTTAACTAATCCAAAATTCATACTTACATAGATAAAATCATACAAAATATATACTGACAACATAACACCAAAACAATACCAAGCCAGACAAATAACGTCCACTCGAATATAAACAAAGATGATTACGACCCAGCTGTGAAATACACCTGCTCTACCGTTCATTTTGTACTAACTGACGACATCGCAAGTTAGCACCCTTAAGCTGTGTTTCTGTTGGGAATCATTGTCCCAGGAACCTATAAATGTCGATTTAATTAAGGACTTATGTAAACAAAACTTACTCTTCATATATGTTAAATCCTGTGATAAATGCGGGAACAATCTTTCTGTCGAACGTGAACTGTGACCGATTTTTTTTTATGGTTTCACCAAATACTCACATGATTGTTTAGCCGAATGCACAAGAAGGAGGGTTACATTTTTCGAGTGTATGTATGTATGTATGAGGTTTCTTTGGCACGCCCTAGAGCCTTAATGGATTGATTGATGAATGATTTCAACAGGTGAGATGTCATTTGAATCATCTTAATAGCAGCAGTGACATAAGCTTTAAGATTTCAAGATAGCGTTTGCAAAAATAATGTAGGGTAGATAAATAAGTAAACTTTGTTAAATAGACCAATATGACTATTATTATGTAGAGTTTACACAGCAGATTTAAAAAATAAATAACAGCTTTATGAAATATTCACTTGTTTAGTAGATAAAATTTACTACGCCTAATTAAGAGGTACTTAAATTGCTGTAAAAATAACATCGTTAGTGGGTCAGGACTGATATTATGTTCTTCGTGTAACTCTAGGTTTACATTAGCATTACTATTCATCAGAATCGGTTAGTATTCGATATGATTGAAAAAAAAACTGTATAGATTCGACTTTGCAGACAAGTTTTACGGTTTTTATACTTAACTTTTCCACTAATTCTAATGGACGACGCTTTATAATCTTCTAAGGCAGTCAAAATACGGAGCTAAAGGACAGTAGATATTAATTTAGCCCCTTCGAAACAGAGTAGCTATTTGAAATTCAATTCGCTGCTTCGGATTGGCTACGGTGTTAAGACTTGAATGTTGATCAGGACTGTTTTGTTGTATATAATTAATGTGACGCATGCGATGAAATTAATAAAATAATATTCTGCTCCCTATTTGTGATACAGAAATTATAAAAATTACATACATAAATATGCAAGTTTAATGCATCGCGAATTTGATTGGCAGAAAACCAGATTTACGCTAAATAATTTTGAACGGTTACTTAAGATTGTATACCACGGTATTAAATCTTATTGCTTTAAACGAGCAATTCTTGTATGTTTGTATTTATATTTCGGGTATCTCGGAAACGGCTCTAACGATTTTGATGAAATTTTGTATACAGATACAGTTTTGCATTTTAAGTTAAACTGCATAGTTGTATTTCCTGTGAAAAATTTTATAAAAAAAAAGAATATTAAAAAAAAAATTACGATTTTACAAAAGTTATCAAGCAAAGCTCGGTCTCCCAGGTACTATTGATGATGAAATCAAATATCGTGGATATCATACCTTGGTATAAACATATAAACTTAAAATAAATAATTTGCTCACTCACTAAGTACTAGAAACTAACTGCATATCGGTTTGCAATTGGATGAATCCAAAAGAAATCATGGTCAGGATATGTTGGGGGTTGGTGAATTTGGCACTTCCGCCACTCACAGTAATACCTAAAATGGCAGAGATAGTGTTTGTTTAATTACAACACCAATCGCTTCCTCGTTGCCTCAACGGGATGGTTGGTACACGGAGGGTAACTCACATAAAAAAATATGCACAATGAACACTGATAGCGAATAAACTACTAATATTATAAAGGTGAAAGTTTGTGAGAATGGATGGATGAATGGATGGATGGATGTTTGTTACATTTCACGCAAAAAACGGTTGAATGGATCTGAATGAAATTTGGGACAGAGATAGATAGTCTGGAATAGCAAATATTCTACTTTTTATCCCGAAAAAATGTAGCGCCGATTGCGATAACCTGATTGTTACTACTTTTTTAGACTTAACGTCTTTTGAAAACTTCAATTAAGTATATCTATTAAATAAACAAAGTAAACAAACTTTTCTGCTATATAATCGGCACGGGACCCTCTCTTACTCAATATCGGATAAACGTATTGAAATGAAATTTTGTATGCGTCATAAAAGTCTTCTTACTACATGACATGACAAGCTGCAGCTTTAATACTTTATGAGAAATGAACGTCACAAATTTTTGATGTGATTGACTGACAGAAAATCAAAAAACGATTTTTCAACTTTTAGGTCATCTAGAAACATGAGATTTGGGACAGGTATAGGTTATCAAAAGGTTAAAAAGGATAAATGCAGGCAATTATCTATCATCATCATACATGACCGCCACAATCGAGAACTTGTGAGTGCAATGAGCCGCGTGCCACGTTCTCTATAAACAAAAATATCTGAATTAAGATCAAAAATATAAATGTGAATGTAAGGGCAAGTTTTACCATGTATAAATATTTTGTTAATACACCATTTGTAAGATTTACATTGTATGGAAATCGAAAATCTTATAAATATTGTATTATGAACTTGCCGAGATTTTTGTTGCATAGGTAACTATTTCCATACCTAATTAAAAAAAAAAAATTCTAGAATAACTTTGATAAAAATGATATAGGAAAAATATTTCTTAATCTTTGTGAACCTTGTTCATGAATTCTCCAAAACATAACTATAACATGTTTTCTTATTTGCAATTAAGTATCATAAATATAACGTCCTTCTACAAATCCTAATCGCTAACATTTCTCAAGAATCAGATATTTTGACTTCTTGCTGCTATTCACAACACGAAAAGGTCGAGTACTTTGCCGTCCCAATTTTGAGCACCACTTAAGTGGTTTTCCTTTTGTATATATTTGTACGGTACTTCGGCACCGAAACTACGACGTTTCAAGTAGTGATGTAACAGAGGTAGTTCAGATGCAGAGGTGGATTGGATGGTATTTACGTGTATTATGAAATTCGGGAAAGTTTGAGACGAATATGATTTAGAATCGGAAATTACGAAATATAAGCGGAAATTAGGAGAAAATATTTTTCTAGTTTTCAAATGTAAAAAAAATCCTTTACAATTTTTCCTTCTAAGGAGCTGGTACATCAACTAACAAAAACTAATAATAGAGATTATGTATGCAGTTTGATTGACTTTACATTAAAGTAAAATTGTATAATTTTATAAGTTGCAAGGAATTGAAGGCAATGTTAAGTATAATAATAATAAAAAATCCGGACAAATGCAAGTCGGACTCACGTACCGAGAGTTCCGAAAGCAAACAAACTTGTACGTAGATAATAAGTCCATCTCGGGAATCGAAATCTTTGAAATATAATACAAACTATGTATCAAATAATATCATAAACACATTAACTTTTGTACAATTACACAAATGATATTTGTTTAAACGGGAAAGAAATTGGGGGAAGGATGGAAGTTCGCTACAACACTAGTACAGGAAGTGTTAAAATCTTGTTTACACCCACAACCCTCGTTCTCTATAAGTGTTAGATCTGATAAGTTATAAGAAACTAAACAAAGACATACCAGCTAATGGCAAGAAAATTCTAATTTCTTCTTTAGAACTTATAACAATGGGGACTACTAAAAACCCTGATTCCGTTTAAAATAATGTATACTTAAGTTTCTTATGAAGTAATTATTTTATACTAACACTTTGTTTATCTATTTTTACTATTTTAAAAATATTAATGAATATCCTTAATTAAGTGTTAACCTAACATTTTCATAAAATCTTAATAGATCAATAAATTAAGGGCATTAATAAGCAGAAACAGGGGGTGTCTACGTATGATCTTTGTGCCATATCGTCTTTTTTTGCATTTTGTAAAAATGTTATGTTTCTAGATATTTAGTGTGTGTCCATATAAGAAACCTCTTTGTATTTCACTAACAGAGTCCGGTAACTCTAAATATCTTGTATAATATGCAATTAATATAAGAATTTTATTATAATAGATAATATTCAATGTTTAACAAACTAAGCCCAGAATCAGAACATTTCTCAGTAAATCCACACTTAATAATAAAATAATAAAACTGTAGCAGGTAACATTTCACAAACAACAATTCTGTAGATTGAAAATATTTTAACAGCAAGGTTTTTTTTATTATTTGGCGATCCCAGAGTAACCGGTAGCCGGTTTCTAACTGTGCGAACGAGCTATTTTACCCCCTCACAGTCACCAAGCGCCAGCAGTAAATGCACAAATATGTTTCAGGGAGTTGTAAGGAATATACATACATTTATAAATAGATTATGGAACGGTTATAAAACAAGAAGATCTCACACGACACACTCTCTCCAACAAAATTACATCTAAGCTGAAATATTAGTGGGAGAGCCACGCTTCGCCACGTATGGGCCGGCTCGACCGGAGTACTACCACGGCCTCACAGAAAACCGGCAGTGAAGAATGATTATGATTTCGCCGAGTGAGTGAGGTTACCGGAGGCTATAACTCTTTCCTCTCCCTCCCCTTCTCCCTCTTCCTTACTATCTCCCTCTCCCCTCTTTCCTTTTCCCTTACTCCCACCTTAAAGGCCGACAACGCACTTGTGACTCTTGGGTTGCAGGTACCCATGGTTCTTTGCAGTTCTTTTACATTTCTAGGCAATTTATTTTTCGTTCGGTTACATTAGTGTGAAATCTTCCGTGACATACTGCTAGGAGAACTTCTGGCGTAAGGAGGTAGCGGGGTGGATCTGGTAGGCGGAACCTCCAAGCGGAACGGTTATACTCGCGCTCACATGCGTACCCTAACAGTGGCCGCGGATGAGGTGGATGGATGGTGGATGAGTCGGGTTTTATGTCCTTCACCCGCAGCAAAATCTCCCGTGAAGGGTGTGTCTGGATATCGGCCAGTTAGTAGACAGAGCCTGCTTGCCACCCACGGGCTGGCGCTAGGTGAACCATAGAACGCATTACGTCGCAGTAACGACCGTCCACTCATTACAGGCTCTAAGGCAAACCGTGTGGTTTTCGTCCGTTTAAGTCTGATATACGGCCTTACCCGTAGCCCGGTGAGGTGAATCCACACAAAAAAAATTGGTGCTTTTCCCTCTTATGTAGTTATTTCGCGTGTAAACAATCAAAACAATATTGTTTTGTACGCTCCAGATTGTTTCACCGCCTATACATTATAAACAATCTTGCGTAGAGGATGCCCCACTTTCAGGAACAGTGCTACGCCTATTATGAGCGACATTTATTATTGTTGTTTTCTGACATAGACGCGTAAGAAGTCGCGCACACAAATATAATTGTCCTCTTTGGGGTTTAAATCACTAATGTTAGATACGGTAGCAGTTAAAAGGGTGAACAAATGAAATCATTGCACAAACCGTGCAGTTAACTGCAACTGTATATTATTTTGAGGTTTTTTATTACAAACATTACTGCTTAAAAAGAAAAATAAACACCAATGCAATTTTAGGTGTTTTGTTAATACAGTGTCATACGCCTAAGTGCTTTTATAGCTACGTCATCAATTCATCAACCATCGACACTCCAAATACTTTCACACAAATAAAATTATTAATCTTAAACAGTTCTTGTAAGACTAATTATTATTATAGACCATTCAATAAATTTGAGTCCAGGGTCTTCCTACGTCACGAAACGGGCAGTAAAATAAAAATAAAATAGATTTAAATGTTAAGATCAAATTCAATTTATTTGACAAATTTTGAAGGAATCTTACCAACGCGTATAAACAACAACAGAATAACAAAGATGCACTCTGACCTGGTGAATATTTAAAAGCTTTCCTTTGATGAAAGATGTGGAACACACTCATCTCTATGAACGCTTACATTATTAGCAGCAGGAAAATACTGTTTCGTGTATTATTTTACTGTTATCTCAGATGTAGTATAGTATACAAATTCCGTTGGTATCAAATCCTAAGAGTTAATGCAAGAAAGACAGTTTCTTTTCGTTTACGAAAAAAAAATCTGCTATTATGTAAATCGTTCTTGCATATTCCAGACGAGAACAAACAGCTATACTAATACGATAAGTTGTGCGATAAGATTATCTTGTAAATTGTAATGTGACATTTATTCTTTCCAGAATAATTACACTTACGTTTTTTGTAGTTCTATAACATGTGAAAAACTCTGAAAGCTTCTACAACTTGACAATCGTTTTTAAGTCTTTACTTGAATGTCGAATTTAAGTGTGCAATACTTTGGTTGTAATAAAATACAATAAAATAATTAGTTTGTCTATTTGCCAATATATATATTATGTATATTATTATTATATATATTATTATTATATATATATATATATATATATATATATATACCTTAAAGGTCAAAAAAGCAATGTGTCTTCTTAAAACTCTCCGCTAACTAAAGATCACGGTTTTTCATAGAGAAAAGTTATTTTTTTGTACAGGGACAATGAACACGGATAGTACTCTTAAACAAAACACACTTATTTTAGAATTTGTAAACCTAAAAAGAGTTTGGATTTTTGAACTTCCGCATATGTTACGCCATATTTTAATGGCGTTATCGCAATCACAGTCATGAGTAAGAATATTGATTGTTTAAGGCATATTAATTGTGCATTTCCGGTAATATATTTGATTTGATTATATTTTCTGTGTACTATCTATACTATTTTACATTTTTTTGCCCAATCTAGGGGTAAAGAAAAATCATCAAATATTTGAACAAATAACTAACTAACCAGCATTAATACGTATTGTTGAATAGATTACAGGCAATTTGAAGTTAACCCAAAACTTAAGATAGTATTCTCTACTGAATCGGCATTCTCCATATTACATACAAAACAACATTTAAAACAGATAAACCCTTTCAAATGATTAAACCGCATTACTTTTAAGGTTGTCGTCAGGCAGGCGACGGACCATAAAAGAAAGCACTCAAAACCCTTTACAATGTTATACATTGCGCCGACCCCAATGAAAATTGGGAAACAGGGCAGGAAGATGATGATGATGATGATGATGTAATATGTATAGGTAATATGGTACGTACAAAAAGAAGTTATGATAATTTAAAACTATAAAATGTAGTGTTTTGTCCAATATTCGTCATGTCACCGTCGCACACTGCCATCGAGTCGAGTGTTGTTAAAAAGAACACAATTCTTGTTAAGAATTAATAATTCATTTTTATAAATTAATCAACAGGTGTAGAATATTAAAAATCTGAAAGCTTACTATCGGAGATAAAAAGTTTGTTGTTCCAACTAAAGAAGAGAAATATCAAAGACTAACTGCAAAAAACAGCAACTGAATTACAACAAGATTTAAATTTCTTGTTACAGTTGTTAAAAATATTCATGTTAGTTATGATTTATAAAATTGTTCAAAGTATTTAATATTAAGAGACGTATTTTCTTGAACCATTAAATACTTAAGAATTCCAAGGGTATTTCCATTTAAATTACACGTTTATTTATTCTTTAGAAAAGTGTTAAATCAATAATTTTCTTATATAAAACTAAATTGTTTAATCACTTGCCAAATTCCTTTCTCTTATAGTTTTAAATAAATAAAATCAATTGATCACATAAGTATTGAAGATCTTTTTTTTGAAGTGAAATCAATTTTATTCATTCATATATATAAAAGATATAGTTTTCTTTTTCGTGTGCATTTTCTTTTCAATATACCTGTTACTGATATGATTATACTAAGGAATAAAGATAATAACTGCTAAAAGCTTTTTACACCATTCTAAGGAAATAATAATAGGACTCGAACGGAACACTAATTCAAAGCGAAAAAAAATTTCTATGCACATGATGTAGGTACATAGGCGGACTTAATGTAAAGATAACAGAGAAGTGTATTTCAGAGTGACCTGCTGCGTATAGATGACTATTGCACTAGAAACAAGCTAGACCTAAACCCATCAAAGTGTTCTGTTGTTACATTTACAAGAAAATACACCACCGTTGAGTCAGAATACACTTTGAAGGGACAAAGACTACATAGAAATCGTAGCGTTCGTGATCTTGGTGTAGTGTACGATTCAAAGCTACTCTTTGATGAGCATGTGGATAGTATAGTAAAGAAGGCGTCCCAGTCACTAAGATTTGTGATGCGAATGTCTAGTTGTTTTAAAGATATGAAAACATGCAAAATACTATACTGTACATATGTACGCAGCATATTGGACTACGGTTCACAGGTCTGGAACCCCAGGTACAACAAGTATATTTTTAGATTAGAATCTATTCAGAAAAGATTTATTAAATATTTGTGTTACAGAGTAAAAATTAATAACAAAGGTACAGATTATCATAAATTGTGCGCAAAATTTCACTGAGCGGCGGGCAATAGCAGACGTTGACTACTTACTTAAAATAATTACCAATGAGGTTGATTGCCCTGAACTTCTTGGGCAAATTGGGTTTAACACATCTGTGAAGACTATGAGACATCACGTACCTAAATTTTATTACACAAAAAATCGGGTGTGTTACCTGACTTAGAAAAGCGTAACACTGAATACCACGTCCCCATAAGTTTACTAATACTTTCGTATTAGACGACACTTAACAACGAATACACGCTACCACAAAAAACTTAACGCCGTAGCCATGCGATCTCGAATAACCAAATCTCTAATTCACCAATTCGAATCAATTAACAACAAATGCGCGATTCTACGACAAACTTATCGCTGAAGCCACTCGAGCTCGCGTAACCAAACCTCTAACGAGAAACATCAATAAATGATTAATACAATTAAATTCACAGTCTCACGAAACCAAAAGAGCAAAGAAAAAAGAAAATAGAGAAGAAAAATTAAAAATATTTGGAAAAAAGGAAACAATGGATTTAACCACATTTTTAGATGGTCTTGCATACTTGTGCTATTTTATACAATGACTGAACTCATATTGACATATTTTTATTAGGAACTAAATAATTTATTGATGTTTAAAATAATAATAACTTTTGACGTTTTTGCAACATTTTTCATTGTTGCTCTGCTCCTATTTGTCGTAGCGTGATGTTATATAGCCTATATTATTTTATAGAAATTCTTAAAATTTTGGCAATAGTCTAGCCTAGCCAAAATTTTAAGAATTTTTCCATTCAAACCAGTAGTTCCTGAGATTAGCGAGTTCAATCAAACATACAAACTCTTCAGCTTCATAATATTAGTATAGATGTGATGTAGTGAAAAATGTAAAGAACAATGTTGCATAGGTATGTATATTGTTGATGCTCCTTAAAAAATAAATAATAAAAAGACCCAATTTATGGGAAAAAATATAAGCACTATATATTTTTCATAAATAGAATCTTAAAACTGTTTCAAAATTACGTATTTTCTTTACTATATAAATATTAAAAAAAAATGATAAATCATTATTAATTACTTTTAATACAGAATGAACTATCTGTATTCCAAATAAATACTTGATTATAATACCTAGTTAATTCGAATGGTTTACCATTCGAATTAAGTAGGTATTTGTAACCCGTATCTAAAAAAAAACTATATGAGAGTGAAAACCGTATTAACTCGTATTTATTTATAACAGAAACCAAAACATACATCAAAATAGAAAACCGTTCACAAATATATCTGAAAAGTTAAATAACAAGTTATGGCTGCAATAAGATCGCGAGTTGTCTGACATACCACTCGTTGCTATTTACATAAACTTTTAGGATATTATTTTTTCTATTAATATACAAGCTAAATGTAAAATTCTCATGTGTTACTGGTTGTTGCCCGCAAGTTCGTGTGCCTGGAAATTCAAACTTATCCGTCAAGAACTGTACATTTTTCCGGGATAAAAAGTAGCCTATGTCTCCTATTCCTATCTATCTCTGTGCCAAATTTCATCCAGATCCTTTAAATTATTCTAGAGTGATTGAGTAACAAATGTCCATCCATCCAAAGTTTCGCATTTATAATATTAATATAGTTATAATATTGATATCTACCAAAAGAGCTGTGCTAGTCAATAATTACGCTAAACTTTCCGAAAAAAGAAAGATTTTGTTCATTTTTTCTCTTAGTAGATCTACATTCATGTAGGTACAGCGGATAAACTACCAGAAAGTATGTCATATTCACCGTGAATTTGACTGTATTTAAAGTATATCAATACAATTCCGAATTACGTTTTTGTACTTTAAAATTTAAAAATAAAAGCGTGAGCGCACAATGCAGCTGTCGGCAATCCACTGCGCGAGACTGCGTATAAGGTCCGCCAGCGGACGACCGGCCGGCCGGTGTTTGGCTCACGTAAGTACATCGAGTGGCATAGACCTGATATTAGTAGTTACGACATAGCCGAGAAACTGAGGATTAACCAGAAAACAGTTTTGACTAATTTGAAAAAGTCTGGTGATATAAAAAAGCTCGATATTTAGGTGCCACAAGAGCTCATTGTACTCATTTACGATTCTCTATTGAAACGTAATGAAACCGAATCATTTTTGAAAATATTGATTACTGGTGATGAAAAGTGGATCACCTACGACAATAAGGGGCAAAAAAGATCATGTTCAAAGGGTAGTCAAGCTCTTCAGACTGTAGTGAAACCCGGATTAGCACGCAATAAGGTGAACCTGTGTGTATGGTGGGATTGGAAGGGCATCGTTCATTATGAACTTTTAATGTCGGGTAAAACCATCAATTCGGATCTCTACTGCCTGGGTAGGTGCCTGCATAGGTGATTAAAGTAACTCCTTTCCTAGATAAAATTGTATATAATATGAAGGTAATATAATATATATTGATATGCCAAAAAAAATCAACTTCAATTCTATAAACCGAGTTAGTATATGGGATAGGGGGCAAACGAACAGACGGGTCACCTGATGATAAGTGACAACCGCCGCCCATGAGCACCTGTAACTCACGAGTCACAAGTGCGTTGCCGGCCTTTAAGTCGGTAGTAGGGGCAGGATGGAGGAGATTAAGGCCTCCGGTAACCTCACGCACTTGGTGAAATACAATGCAAGCATTGCCTCTCGCTGGTTTTCTGTGAGGCTGTGATATCACTCCGGTCAAGCTGGCCCATACGTGCCGAAGCATGGCTCTCCCACTTATATAGTAGCAGTACTTATTTTCTAGTCTTTGAATTTTCTTCAACAAAGCTAAATTTGAAATATTTTTCCTTTACTTTTTTTTTTGATAATTCTTTGAAATTGAATCACAGCTAACTGTTTTTAATCCCTTGCATATAGTTTTTAGAAATCCCTGTATCGAGAAATAAGTTGTTCTCATGAATAATATCACCAAGAAAATTGTGTATTACTATAGAAACATTACGCAGTTAGTAATATAGTAATCGGTAAAGTTTTAATTACTGTTATACAGACAGCACGTTGAAAAGGCGGGACACAATCTCATTATCTTGCTATCAAATGAAAATTGTTAGATACCACAAAATGAGGCAATTAATTTTCAAGTTTGTGGGTATGTGGGAGCTAATTAACTGCTTGAACATGAAGATTTCCAACCATCGACTCTTACAAAGATATTTTGGTTTGAATATTACCCATTCAGTTTATTATAATTTTGATGTCAGATTTAAATGACATCGCTTAAATTGAATAGCCAAACTATTACAAACTTTCATTAGATTAGATTAAAATAGTAAGTTTAGGACACTGTCATAACATCATGCATGCATACTCTCTTGCTTAATTTTTTTGATAAATCAGCATCCTAATATGATATCATCGTTGTAGCTATAAGGCCTAAAATATTATTTACAATGCCATAAATTAATTATGAAGCTAGTTAATTATAAATATACTGAAATTGCATCCGAGTTCTTTTTATATTCTTTTGTACGGGACGTATTATTATTTACTACAGTGTTTAAATCAATCATGAAAAAAAGTTTAAAAGTGTTTAGTTACTAGAATGATAAAATGACGTTCTATTTTTATGAATTATATCTAATTTATTATTCTTTATTATTATTTCTACATTTGTTATTTTATCCCTAATACGTACAATTTATTACATACTTAATTTTTTTGCTAATATTATAAGTAATTTGCATTAAATTTTGCAAAATTTATATATTATGTTTTTCTTATAATCTTACTATTTATTAACTAAATTGTCTCACTTCATTCTGTGAAATGAGATAATTTAAAATATTACCTTGCCTTCTTTTTGGGCCTATTTTTATTAAATAAATTCTAATTTCTTTTAAGTCATTAATAATAAAATAACTGTAAAACAATTGCCATAACTTACCAAGATGCTTTATTTGAGTGAATATGTAGTTTACGTAAAAATGTAGTATTCAAGTTTATAACTATTAAATTCTATATTAATTATACTTGCGAAAATAAAACAACTGAAATATAAAATATAGGAATTAATAGTTATAAACTTGAATACTACATTTTTACGTGGACGAATGATTGAAATAAAGCTGTAGGTCATTTAAATAATGTTACGCTAATATACTTTTATTTTTATATAACACTACTTGGAAGCGACTATGTCAGCCGTAACATTATCCTACCTATCCTTGATGAAATCCTCCCCATCATCACTCATATCTTTAACTATTCATTATCAAGCGGTACCCATCTACTTGGAAAGATGTCCAAGTCACTCCTATACCTAAAAAACCAAATCCCGAATCACAATCTGATTACCGTCCTATTTCTATATTGCCTTTCCTTTCAAAGTTCTCGAGCGCCTTCTCCATAACCAACTCAGGTCATTCCTTACCAAAAATAGCCTCCTTAACTTCCATCAATCTGGATTCCGATCTGGTCACAGTACTGTCACTACCCTAGTAAATGTTACGGATGATATAGGAACCGAAATAGAAAATGGAAATCTTACTGTTCTTGCTCTCCTTGATTTTTTCCATGCTTTTAATATGGTAGATTTCGACATTCTGCTCAGTATACTTAGCTCCCTTAACATAGGTATGTTAGAGATCCAACGATAATTGATGAGCTTCGTAGTTACCTATGTGGTCGTTGACAGCTTATATACATTGAAAATATTTATTCATCTTGGTGCAACATATCTGCCGGCGTACCCCACTACTCCTCTTTTCGCAATTTTTATGATTTCAATCTCACATCGACTTCTCTCTCACTATCACCTTTACGCAGATGATCTTCCGATATACTCCCAAGCACCTCTAGAAAAAACTACCTGAAGCAGTTGATATTATTAATTACGATTCGGTGCGAATCCGTGATTAGAATTTGTCACAGGGGCTTTTAGTAAATCCAACCAAAACCCAAGTAATTAATATTGGCAGCTCTAAAAGGATCTCAAGAGTGATTTGGTTACAAATTCTGCAGATTATTTTTGATGGTATCCCGATACCAATCAGTCGAAAGGTCAAAAATTTGGGTATCTTTATTTACTCTGAATTATCTTGGGGCCCGTAATTGGAGGAAGTAAGCTGCAAAATGTTTGGCAAAAGTCTTCGAGAATTGATTCCCGAGATGGACGTACTATCTATATACAAGTTTTTTTGCTTACGGAACCCTCGGTGTGCGAGTCAGACTCACACTTGTCCGGTTTTCTACTTTTTATGGGTTGTGTAAAAACATATTATAGGAGGTATTTCATAATCAAGAAATACATTGTTTGATATTTACATTAGTCTTTCCAAAACAATATTTGGCTTCCTACTGGTATTATTCTAACCCACTATGTTTGTGTTGATAACCACTCGCGGTACACTTAGGCGGGTTGCTAATACCTTTGGGATTAAACTATGTGTGTTTAAGTAATCAAAATAGAGATAATATAATCACGTAATTCTAATTCAACATTGTATGGTTTCTTGTTCAAAATTGTTGCTTAAACATTTAGGCGGTCTAATGAGCTCCATCAGATCAAGATCTATCAGACTTGATAGACAGGTTTATTCTACTTTCATTTAGGAGGTGATTCTATAATTAAATGGAGCCTCAGCTCCCTATGCTTTATGTTTTCATTGATTTTTTTTATAAAACTCAATTTGAAAAACAAGCATATACATTTTAAGCATTTACTGTGCCTACATCTACTAAAACACCAGTGATTTCCTCCGAGTATTCCTAACAGCGGACTTTCAAACAATAACCCTCTACCAGTTTTAACTTTACCAGTTGAAATATGATTATCCCTATCCTTGACAAAATCCTACCTATCCTATGCAATCCATCCATACCATCTTTATTTTCTGATTACCGTCCAATTTCTATTTTACGGTTCCTGTCCTAAGTCCTTGAACGCCTTATCCATTCTGAATTAAGGATTTTTCTCTCTAAAAACTCTTTACTTAACCCCTTTCAATCTGGCTTTCGTCCAGGTCACAGCACGACTGCTGCTCTGGTTCACATTTCTGACGATATTAGGCTTGGCATGGATAGTGGAAATATTCTAGTTCGTTCCTAAAATCTACAGTTTTGAATGCGTTGTTAAAATTGGATTTTAGCATTCAATACTGTAGATTTTCACATTTTGCTTAGTATACTACAGTCTCTTAACATAACTCCAAGGACAATTGATTGGTTTCATAACTATAAAACCAATCAATTGTTCTTGGAGTATTTTTTTGTAATTTATTTATTATTTATTTGAAACTACTTGTATGGTCACCGACAGCATATACGCATTGAAGACTCTGTGTCTTCTTGGTCTTCTGGGGTACTGCAGGGTGGCGTTTTATCCCCGTTACTCTTCGCTGTTTTTATTAACTCCATCTCTAAACAATTACGTTTGTCTTACCATCTTTATGCAAATTATTTACTGATTATACATTAGCTCCGCTTAACATGTTATCGGAAGCAATAACTGGAGGTGACTTACCCTTCGCTGATAGGAGAGGAAGAATCGGGCCCGAATGTCGAGCTGACACACGTGGCTTGAATATCTTCTCAAATTCCTTTCTTCGCCGGCTCTTGAGTTGTATCACCACCAAGACGTTTTTATTGTTGACAGGGAACACTCGCGTGTGGTTTTAAATTGATTTAAAGCGATTTAGTTATTACTTTATGAGCGATTAGCTTTATGAGTGAGAGAGAGGTAGGTAGGGATATATATATATATATATATATATATATATATATATATATATATAACAAGGATGAGGTGGGGTGCGTTGCGTTCGGAAATGTGTAAATGAATGTTTAATGCTTATGTAGTATAACTTTATCCTATAAATGTGGGAATCAAAAATATGATATAATTATAGCGTAATTGGCGTTTAAAATAACCACAATCAATTCAGAACCTGTCACATGTTTTCGATTGGAGTCATAGCTATGGCCTTAGGGTTAATCCTCTAAAAACGGAGGTATGTGTTATTGGCAGTCACGGGTTTGTTTCAAGAATTGTGTGGACACAACTACCCCAAATTCAATTTAGTGGCACTTCATTAACGATCAACACAAGTGTCAAAAACTTGGGAATTTTCATGGATAGCACCTTGCCTTAGGATCCACAGATTCAGAAAGTCACTCGGAAAGTTTTTACTTGAGCGGGAGCTTTGTGAAGATTACGTAACTTTCTTCCGACTGCCACTAAGTCTGCACTTGCACAAGAACTTCTTCTCCCAATTCTCGACTGAATCTCACTGAAGCACGACTTGATAAGCTTGAGCGACTTCAAATTTTTTGTATAAGATTCATATATGGACTACGAAAATATGATCACGTTTCTGATTCCGTCAAAACTTCAAGCGGCTTCCAATTCGCTCTCGCCGGAATACTCAATCCTCTTTCTGCTTTACAACATCTTATTTAAACATAAAACTCCTTTTTAACTCAAAGAACGGTTTATGTTCCTTCATGACACATGAAAAATGTCTAAGGTCATCTGAAAGTTTGAATTGGAGATGCCACTTCATTCCACTAATTTTATGACCGATCTTTTACTGTACAAGCTGTACGCTTGTGGAATGCGTTGCCAGTTAGTATTAGGCGAGCGCAATCAATAACCACTTTCAAGAAAATGGTTCACGAACATTATTTGTCATTATCATTATAGGTACTACTTATTACTCATAATTAGATACTTTCAGGTATACTTAATATGCATGATATTGTATATAATATAATTAAGTTTATGTATGTATATTTATATAGGTTTAAGTAATGGTATAAATTTATGGGAAGTAAAGTAGTCGAAAATACAGAATATCTTTTTATTTTCCATTTATTAGCAATGAAAAAAATTTTGGTACAATTTTAATACACCACCAACTATCACTGTCCCTCTGAATCATTTTGATTCATCCTACGGTAGTCTGGAAGAGATTATATCTAGCAATAAAGCCGCCTTTTGTACATTATCTATTTGACACATGTATGTATGACACTTTTACTGTAACTATGGTGTACGAATAAAGTGTTATCTATCTATCTATTATATTAGTATAGATTTACTAGCTGTGCCCATCCCGAACTCTAATTCTTATCCCAAAATAAAAGTAGCCTAAGGAGTAATCCTTATCAAATCAGCTATATGAGTGTGATAATTCTGTGAAAATCGATTAAACCGTTTCGGAAATTAGCTGGAATAAACAAACAGACCGACAAACAAAAATTAAAAAAAAAAATTTCATGGTATAAGTACCGTGATATTTTTACATTACAAACACTTTAAATTTATTTATTTGTATATATGTATAGATAATAAAAAAAAAGATGTTAAACTAAAGTTCTTGGGTTAAAATAGTTAGGGTACAATAAAAAAACTTTTATTAAGTAACTTATATTAATGATACGATTACTATACTTTCTACAAAACTAACTGCTGTACATTATACGGTAGAAAATACTCCCTTTCACTAACTGTACGGAAAAAAAAAAAACCTTTCATGTGAATTGGTTGCCAAAGTCTTCCTAGAGATTCTCGAACTCCTCTGTTTCCGACGCATATATTAGTGGACAATAGTAAGTAATCTCTGATATCAACTGACTCGGTTTATTCAAAAAAGCTTTACTGAATATCGGATCACTAACGTTTTATATTGTTAGTATAATATGTAAGCACACTCGGCGTACCTATTTAGCAAAACCAAAATTATTAAACTAACCAAAACTAAAACGATTAACTAAAATATTTTACGTCAACGTTAATAACGTACATACCTACGTTAATAATTTAACTGTTTTTTCAAAAATAAACCATGACGCTAAAACTATTCAGCCAATTTGATCTTAATTTGTAAGCATTTAAGTTGATAGTGGAACCTAATGTCGGAAAAATCGCGTAATTTATATAAACGTAACATAAAATCCGTTTAGAGTCGCGAAGAACCCACCTTGACAATAAATCGGTAAACGAGCCGGTCGCCTATGGAGCAATTTATAAACATAATAATCCGCCTTTCGCATTTTGGCGATTAACTTTCGCCTAATTGCTTGAACAAATTACAGTTTTGGGATCCCACCATGGATGGACTATACTTATTTTGTAAACAATGTGCAATATATTTTTCCTGTATCTGTCTTCATGTCTATTTAACTACAGTTTATTGAATAAAAAGGTTTATTGATTTTGTTTTATATGTAAATTATATAAAAATCAATGCGGCTTGACCGATTTAATTTTTTTTTTGTTTTGTTCGTATGTAGCTTTAGGTGGAGGAATCAGCTAAAAGCGGATTTGCAACAGGGCCGGATTAAAGATGTCAGAGATTTTTTCTTTTAAAAAAGACAACTCCTGCATTAGGAATTACTCCTGTGTCGCGGGGGACTTTACAAACATAGAAACAACGGACACAAAGAACACCCAGACTCAGGTGGAAATCGAACCCACGACCTATAAGCATAGCGGTCAGGGTCACTAACCACTAGACCAAGAGGCCAGTCAGACCACCACCAAACCAAACCAAACCAGTGAACCAAAAAAGTTCCCCGTTTTCTTTAACAGTAGCTTCCCCATACATATTTTGCATTGATAAAATATAAATTTAAAGTTTTTATGAGCTAAGCATATGTTAATGGTGTCTTTAAACTGTTGAGAACCAATTGTTTGTTTGTAAAGTCCAAACTGAGAACCAAATGTTTGTAAAGTCCCCCGCGACACAGGAGAGTAATTCCTACTGCGGGAATTGTCTTTTAAAAGAAAAAAAAAAAAAAAAATATTATGACCCGTGCTTGAATCTTGAAAACACTTTTATGAATACCTCAATAATAGCGAATGCTCCGTGCCAAAATTTAAAATAATTATAATCCGACGAGTATAATTAAAATTATTTATATATTACGGACATAAATATGTTCACTTAAAGCTTACTTAGTAGGCTAGTAGCTGAATCGCTAAGAAGGTAGATGGATGTGTCACACTTCTCACAACAAATCTGTGATTTCACGAATTTCACTGAGTTCTCAACTACAACGGGTAGACACAACATGGACATTCAACATAATCTTCGTTATATCCATGTTCATTTTAAGGCCTTTGGGAGACTTGATTGAGGTCACCGATCTTCCATTGATTATATCGTCTACGATAATGTTGAGGCCGAGCCCTTGCCATTCCATTTGGTATCTGAAATTAAAACATTCCTAATTACGCAAACTATTTACACAGAATAGCAAGTCAAAATGCAAAAGTTATTGACGCTACGCTTATTTTTGAAACTTGCATTGAAGGGACACGGAGCAAATAAGGTAATAAAGGGAAATTTGCGTTCAACAGTAAAACAACTTCCGTCAAACGTCAACTAAGTTTACAACTAACAATACTTAGAGAAGTTATTGGTATTCAAGTGCGTCACAAAACTCAAACTAATTAGTTATTCTATCTTTGTACTTTATTCACTGTTTAAAGATTTCAAAGACTTAATTATGCAATTTAGTCACATAAGATAGTCAAGTTCGACACGGTCAATATGCAGATCACGTGGGCTTCATCATAATTCCTCGTTGTTTGTGTATTTATTAAATTAATGTCTATAACCAATGGTTTTAAGAAAAACTGAAGATTTAGTACTGAAGAAAAGTGTTTTCTTCTAAAGAGAAATGAAATCCATTCTAATTTTCTAGAGCGTTCATACTAAAAAACCCAACGTATTAGTTGGAACTGTAAAACACTTATTTTTACCTTAAATTCTACATCTCGTATCAAAGTTCGGTGTGAATAAAGTTAGCTTTAATTAATTGTGTTAAAACTATACGTGCCACGAAAAATACAAAACACTCAAGTGACGGTATTCCGTCACGTGAGTGTTATGTAATTTTCGTTTCGTATAATATCTTCAATTTACACAAAAGCTGTTTGTGCTTAATTAAATTTATATGAATAACACATTCCATGACAGAATTTATACGATGCAAATTGGTTGTGTCTTAACCAAAATTACAATCAATACAATTATAGCGTATATGTAGACTAACATGGTTCAAAATCTGGTAGAATCCAGGTGACATTATAACATGCTTTTCCTGTTCTTTGCAATTCCTCAACCTTGAAGCGTTATATTTATTCATCAAACTTTTGTTAGCTACGCTAAATGCCTCTGATCCTATATGCTTATAATATGCTTTTCAATATATTCTACAACATGACGCTAATGGTAACCTTGACGGGTGTCATAGAAACAAAAATACAACTAACAGCCAAAAATACTTCAATGCGTGTAAGTTTACTTTCTAATTTATTGCATTACCAGTATACAGATAAAATTTACTGAATATTATATTACCTACGGAGATTTTGTTTATACTTGTTTTCGAATTTTTACCTGTTAGAACATTTAACTGTAGAGTTTTTTATAACTTGACACTAAGCTTACAATTTATTTATTTACACTTTATGTACATCTGGCACATAGGCCGGCTTAATGCCTAGGGCGTTTTCCACCAGTTAATCTTTGGGTTTCTTATACAATTCATTTTTTCAAGATTCAATGAGATTGTTTTACCTAAAATCCTTTTTTCACAAATAAATACACTACAGACTAACACTACTTTCGGCCTCCCTGTAACTACTTTCTGAAATGAAATGAAATGAAATGAAATGAAATGATACTTTATTTGCAGAAATACGGTACATAGGTTGTAAACAGTCATTATAAAAGAATCACATATTTCGTCAGTCTGTTCTGACATGCAAAATTTAAAATGTAAGTAGGTGCATGCATATTATAATAACATTGATTTAATATCAAATTCAATACTAAATGCTTAGCTCATGTCAATAAACAAATAATCATAAATAATGTCAAATATTGCAATGTCAAATTTTTCATTCCGATCATTTATAATATTATTAATATAGAATAGATCATACAATAAAATATTATCATGTATCATAGTAACTATCGCTCATTCAAGTATTCATTTACTGAGTATATCATTTTTTCCAAAAGCCACAGACACAGCTCAGAATTAGCTTTTTAAGTTCAAAAATATACATAAGATCAATTTTTAGGTTAAAATCTACAAACAGTTGCAAAACTTATTGTCAAATCAATTAATTACTAACGTTACTTAGCCTCTGCCACTTTCAGATTGCCATGTTTGTAAAATTGAATCTCGCCTATTTTCCATCTTAGAAGCTACAGTATCTCATAATTGGCGTAACAACAGCGGTCTCCGTCTATACATAGCTACAACGGCTTTTATGCACAAAAGTATTATAAGCATGGCTTTAACAATGGATTGCCTAAAGACTGGAAGAGGTTAAATGACAATGCATCTTATTCTCTAGGCATTTTTTGCGATTTCTCTAAAGCTTTTGATTGTGTTGTTCATGAAACTCTGATCAGGAAATTATATCACTACGGTATCAAAGACACGGCGCTGGATCTTCTTACTTCTTATTTAAGTAATAGTATTCAAAAAGTCGATATTAATGGTAAGCTATACCTCATTTTGTTAAGAACAACCACGAGATAGTGTTGTTTGCGAATGATACTTCACTCTTATTTAGGCTAAAACGTATGTGTACAAATTTTGACGACGTAAACGATGCTATTTCGAAAGTGGTTCGCTGGTTTAACGTTAACAACTTACTTCTTAATAGAGAAAAGACTAAATGTATCCGGTTCACTACTCCAAACGTTAAACAGGTGAAAACCACTATACTACTTAATAAGGACGAGTTGGCACTAGTGTATACTACAATTCTTAGGCAAAATTCTGATTTGATTCAGATTCTGACGCAGGTACTCACCGGACACGGCTGCTTCAGGTACTCACCGGACACGGCTGCTTCAGTAAGTATCTGTGTCGTATAGGACGCGAGCCAACGTCTGCGTGCCACCACTGCGGAGGCTGTCGTGAGGACACTGCACTCCACACATTAGTGGAGTGTTCAGCGTGGGTGCAGCAGCGCCTCAACGGCTATCGGTGGGGGAAGCCTTTCGCTGGAGACCATGGTTCTGTCTATGGTCCGAAGCGAGAGTGCGTGGAATTCCGCTGCCTCATTTTGCGAGGAGGTGATGTTGGCTAAAGAGGCGGCGGAAAGGGTACGGGAGAGGACGAGTACTCTCCCGTCCCGCAGAAGACGCACCAGGCGCCGGAGAGTGCAGAACGATCTCCGGCCTCCATGAGCGCTGGCCTGGGGGTAACGGGTAGGGCTGTCCGTTACCCTAGCAGAAGCAGGCCTGAGAAGGTGGCGCGACGTGTTCCGCGTGCGCCTCTCTAAACCGGACGGGGGCAAGGCCCCCGTAATCTATGGTGTGGCCGCCTGCTGACCAAGAGGCGGCCATCCCCGGCAATAGGCCCACTTGTGACGGAACACCGTGTGGTTTTAGTCGGTTCGATTCCGACCGACCCGAGGGGGTTTCCACACGAAAAAAAAAAAAAAAAAGAGATTGACATGTATTGGCATTTCGTATCAGTTTATATTTATTCTTAAATTTAAAATTTTCGACATTATGTAATTGTTTTTTTTGTTGTATTTTTATTGTGTATTCTTAATTTTAGGTAATCTTTTTTTTTCTTTTTAATATATTATGTATGCCGAAATAGAAACGGTTGAACACGATTGAACCATAGTTAATTTTAATGCCTTGCACGCTTATGTATGCATACATAGTTTTGTTTATAAAAATAAAAATTGTCTTATCAACTTTCAAACCGCAAAATATAAGTGTGTAAACATCAAAATATTTTTTATGTGATAAAACAACAAATTAACGACTTTCAGATTTTTTCTTTACCTACTTTCGCCTTGAGACTATGCTTTTTGCCAAATTTCATGATTCTAGGTCAGTGAGAAGATTTACCTGCGATATGTTAAAATTTGTTGAAATCTAAGGCTTCTATCTCTCTATATCTTCTGATTGCGTTTAAAAGCTTGATTTTAAACGACTTCATTTTGACAGCTTTATGGGACCGCAGACAGTATTTGATGTTAATTTCAACTTGATGCCTTCACGAGTTCCCGAGACTTAACAGACAGACAGATATAGAGACGAACCACAAAGGGTTCCCTTTTTACCCGACTATGGCAAAGCCATGGTATAGGTTTGTTTTTATTTACGTATGTTCCATTAGTACCCGTACCGTAGCGCCTAAACTACTAAACCGATTTGATAAATAAGGTATCTATAGATACGTAATGATGGTCCAGATGACATAGGCTATATAATTTCGTAGTCAGGTTAGAGTTTTTTAAACTTAATTCTTATTCTTTTTGAGGAAAAAAATAGGTTGTCATGCTATTTTATAAGGGTTCTGCCTTATAAAATTATATGACAACTTCATTTTACCAGCGTTTTTTTTTTTAAATCGATGACACTTTAGAAGATCAAAGCTGAAAAAAAACATTTTATTAAGTTATTATTTATTCAGTGACAAGAGTTTGATTCAACAAATTCTGATGTCAAATTGAATAGTGATAAACTTAATTTACTAATGGACAAAGATCCTAGGGCTGCCAGACCTTACTTATTTTCAGACAAAATGTGTCTGGTAGGTACGCATACCTGTTAGCTTGGGTCGGCGGGCAATTTTCAGGTACCAGATGCTAAACTAACATGAAGTCATTTGTCAGTTTTCTTAAGCTATATATATATATTTAGTTATGTATGTATTTCATTTCATTTTCAGGTATGAGGCGTAAATAACCGTCCACGGAAACCATCGGACGATATTGATGATAGATAACTGTTATGTAAAGATATATTTTTTTTAATATTGTGTATTGTATTTATAGTGTTTTTGTATTGGAATTTAAGAAAAGTGACCAAGGATTTCATGTAACTTTAGCACCTGATACCTGAAAATATAAATATGGCCAAGATGTCCAAGTACCTACAGTCTGGCAGCACTGAAATCTTGGTCTATAAACTATGTAACGAAATGGCAAGTTCCTACCACCGAAAAGTCTAGAAAGTTTTTAATGGACGCTCTTTAAATATACATGGAAAAGTTTCTATCTAAATCCTGGAAAAGGTTCTCGTACGTTCTGAGCTGTGTTCTCTGTGATACAAAACTGTTATACTTTGGTCCTAAACAAATATTGGATGTTAGATTCGAGTCCCCTACTCAATTCAGAATTTGACCTAACTGCTGGTAGAGAATTTATTTAAATACAGTTACGAGCATATTTAAATATTTATTCAAAATATTTTGTATAAACGTGTTAAGGCAACATTTTAGTAGGGTATTATATTTTATTTGTCGTTTAATATTTTCTGTAATCTAGACCAAATATCATGAAGAGTTTATTATTTAATTGAGTTCATATCCGGACCTATCTGTCCGGTTTAAAAAATCCTATCGTATTTATTGGAGGCTCTATAACATCATACTTCGTAGAACGAAGAAAGAAAGAAAGAAAATATATTTATTCAGAGCCCGCGATATACATATAACATAAATAACAAAAAAAGAAAAAAAACTATAAATCTAAATGGATTTTTGTAAATTTGTGCGGGCCGGAAAAGATCACCATCTCAGCATAATGCTGCACATAACAACGTGTGCAGCGCTGGTTTTCAGATGGCGCTTCTTAAACTGACGTCACGTAGATTCGTTTAGACATAATTAAAAATAAATTTTATAGTTACTAACAAAAACATAGTAAAAATTGTTACATTTAAAATATATATGTATAAATACACATACATATATACAGTGAGTTGTAATCCTACACATCAACCAATCTGGAAAATTAACAGCAGGTGGGTCGCGATATTGCTGGGGCAATAAATTTAGGGCACATTGAAACCGCGAAGGTTAGTAATTATGAATAAAGTTAAGAATACTTTAAACTTGACGTTATGTTATAAATTTGAAAGTTTGTGAAGATTTTTGTTGGTCAAACATGCCGTAAGCGCTGAAAAGACTTGGACGTGAAACTTGGTACAAGGAAATAGTGGAATCGAGATCAATTGAGTCAACTTATTATGTTCAAGGGGAGGGGGTAATCAATCTTATTCTGTTCTTTAATTGGTCGACGCGTTTTATAAGCAGAATAGTGGTAATTAATTCCATAAATTAAGTTGGAGATTAAGTTACTTATTTATTGTGTCATCAGTTATTTAGCGATATAAGCGAAGCAATCCTACCTTTCTTAGACACATTATCAATCAAAAGTGATGCTGAATAATTGAATATGACGAGTAGAATCAGTATTATTATTATTCCCTTCTTAATTCCATATAACTTTTATTTTTTACTTTCCAAATTGCAGAAAATGCTTTTTAGGCAAAAATACCTAAGTCACAAAATATAACATTAAAGCAAGTAATAAAAAGCCTTTGTGAATAATAAAAGCTTTTCAATCTTCATTACTTTATAGACTGTTCAAAAATCGTAATCAGTTCAAATTGTACATCTAAACTTGATCGTGATTTAATTTCTTGATCATAATTTCTAAATACAAAATTCCAGAATTCAGCGAAAGTGACTTAGTGCTGATAGTTCTATATGTAGATAAGCAGCAGAAGCAGTTTGGTTTTACTTCTTTGAAATTGAAGACCCAGTTATGGTCTAATGAATGACAAAACTTAGATCAGCTCCTAACTTTGGATGTGCTGAAGTTTCAACCTCACGTGTAAACATACATTCTTAATCAACCCGTTTATAGTTTAAGTACACAGTACTAAATAGTTATGAACTAACAGTTTTGTGTAACATAATAACTTAATAAGGAAAATAGGATGAGTTTCAGTTTACGTTTTTAAAGTGTGTGTAGTATTTAAATTAATTAGTATTTAAGTTAAATTTGGTGGTGTTCGTAGCGCCTTCCAAAACGTAATAGCAAATACCTACAATGTATATATTTTTAGATACGTAATAATGTAAGAAGGCGCTCTCCACCGTGGGCTTATAACTAACTCTCTTTAAAACAGACAAGGGTTTTTATCACAATCTCAGTAGATTGCATTAGCTTAAAAGACTTTAAATTCAAGAGATGGTGAGTGTGTATTATGATCAGCAAGTGTGTCCGTTGTCCGTTTATGAAAACTTAATGTAGTGATACTATGCCGCTGTGTCTTTGGTTAATAAATAAACAATTAAGTACTTACAAATTTATTAAAAAAAAGTTTTACTGTATACGACATATTGTTTAAAAAAATACATAAAAAAGCACATTGCACAATAGGCGGCTTTATTGCTAAGAGCGATCTCTTACATAACTTCTTGAATCTGAACACTCGATTTTTTTACACAAATCAGATAACTTACGATAAATTGAAGCTCAAGATTTGACTTGGCTAGTTTTTACCAGCAAACTTTTAGAAGAGTAAGATATGTTGACGTCACAATATAAAAACCGTAACTTGCATATAAAATAAGGAAGTTGATTCGCCAAACATAAGATAACTTGTATGCGACAACTAGCTAAGTCAAATCTTGAGCTTCAATTTACCGTAAGTTTTCTGATTTGTGTAAAAAAATTGAGTGTTCAGATTTAAGAAGTAATATATTTAAATAGCAAACATTGCTGTAGTAGAAAATATCAAGAACGTGTGTTTTAAATTTATTTTAGAATGTTGCATATTCTTATAAATAAATTTCAGGATTATCTACAGAACTTGGCACCCATTTAAATCTCAATTCTTTTGTCGGCAAAGTCGACAACCATGCATATGCTTAATATTGAACTTGGCTCCCATTTTCACATTTGTTTTTGGTGGGATTATAATATACTATAACTAGTATATGATATACTATACTGTAAAATCCATCAAATTGTAGAATGTTAATTTATATTTAAAATAAATGACTAAAACTCAAAATTTACCCTGTGACCCAAAGTTTGAGAGGACCTTTCTTGCGCTTATTTTCAAGTGCTTAGTTTATTGTTCGATTTCTAATAAACTAAACACTTGCATCAGCTGACACTCTGTATGTGATAAGTATGTGGATCATACTGAAAAATAAGTGAATAACCTAAGCCACTTGAGCTACAGTGTTCTCGGAATTTAAGTATGAACTTACCCTATTTTTGTCTGGGCGTTTGGGTCACCTAAGTGATGCGTTTTTGTAAAGCTTGTGGGATGAAAAAAAATGTATCGCGAGGTGTGTGTTTTTTTATTGATTACTGTGAATAATGTATATATTTTTTAAAGAAAATAAAAACTTTTTCAAATAATGGTTTTTTTTTATTATAACGGCTTTTGTAAAATAAACTAGAAAAAAATCGCTCATCCTGATTTCAAATTAGAATTAATAACACATTACAAGGCAAAACTGGACTAATTCACTTTGTTAAAGTTAACTTGTTTGATAACGATTCCAACGACATAAGTTTTATATACAGCTTCCATACAAAACTTTAGAGATATCGTCATTTTAATCACATGCGCTGATATCGCGCGAGACCACCCAGAAGTAACGACACAAATGCGTCGACTCGCGCAAAATCGCCGCCACAGTTGAAGGGTTACTAAATGCGAATGTGAGATTAGTTGTTTGTGGTTCGTCGTGAAATTTTGCAAAAGAACATAGAGCACCTTTCACCCAGAGAAAAAATGCTGTTCCTGAGGGATTTAAAAATTACTTTTACGCTAGCGAAGCCGAGGGCAAAAGCTAGTTAACGTTTTTTTTACACATCTTATTATCCTGAAAAAACTATTTATAGAATTAATATCGTTTTTGAATTGTTTATTACTTAATATAATGAAATTAAATCTAAATTAGCTTGGCCTATAATTAAGTAGACTTCATAACCAAATATTTTTACAAAAAATTATTTTAGCGATAATTAAAAATAAATTTCCGTTTCAGTAAGTTTATTATGAATCCGATAAACCGTTTTATTCTTACCAATGTATTTTTAGTTATATCCCCAACTGTGTGCTATACATACTCAATACAACGGCGAAATTAGTGTCGTCCTAGCAGTTTCTCATAATAGGGAGAAATGCTTCCCGCGATGCACCCTAAGTTTGCACGTTTTGGGATTACTTTTACTTACAATTCAGTTGGCAAACAAGCTAATGCTTGTCCCGCCTGTAAACACAGTGATATCATGGCGCGTTGACAACTTTATCTCCTCAAGTTTGTCCTTTTTGGAAATCTGATACTGTTATAGCTAGGAAAAATATTGCTGGGATTTTATTTCGCATTTGACCTTCCGCGGGAGGAAGCTTTGTATTACTTACTTGAAACATGAATAGACTGGCCTGTTGGTCTAGTGGTTAGTGGTCCTGGCTGCTGAGCCAGAGGTCATGGGTTCGATTCCCACCCAGGAAAAATAATTGTGTGATGAGCACGATCACTAATTTTTCTGTGCCTGAATGTAAGTTATCTATAATACGTATGTATTTAGTAATATGTAAGTATGTTCATCAACAGTCTGGGCTATCACAGTACAGGCTCTGCCTAGTGTGGGATCACACGCGGGCGTGTGTAAAGTGTCTCAAGTTATTATTATCATTATTAATTTCATATTATTTAAAATAGTAGCTACAATCCGCCGAAAAGGAAACTGTTCGTAATAAAATTAAATTTGTCCGCTTCTGAAAGCTTCTTCGTTATTCTTTTTGATATGGATGCCTAATTGAATCACATTTCCGTTGTGCACGGAAATTTTAAAATAACAATAACACTAGACAACGTCTCACGATGAACATTCGCTAAATTATACTTGCTGTTCTCTGAAGAAATAAGAAATTGAAGAACAACAGACAAAGAACACTTCGTAGAAAATTATCCGCAAATTGTACGAAAAATAAAAAGGAAATTCATATTGATATGCTTCAAGAGAATAGACGTTTGAGTGCAAATTGAATGACAAAAGCGAGTTAATACAAGAGTTCATCAAACTCTTGTTTAAAATAAATTAGCAACCAACGTTTGTTTATGGACCAAGATATTGGGGACATTAGCCAGTTGCGTACACAGTTTTATAATGCAAATAATGTGAACACACTATTTAGCCGCAAGTTGGCAACAATACAATCCCCAGTCAATACAGAACGTTGTCGGAAGTCAATAAGAGGACATGAATTAGTAAATGATAGCTTACATGCTTATCGGTTTAATGTGTACTATCGTAACGGGCTTTGAACCTGTACAATGTGTCTATACTCATACTGCTAGTGCATACTTTAGCACCTATGTTAATATTATAAATACAGTTTGAAAAAAAATGTTTTATTCGATACTTTGCTTCACTTAGTTGTTTTTTTTTCTTTCTTCTTCACTTGTTTTGATGTTGTCTTTTTTCGCTTATCTTTATTTTTTATAAAAAAAAACACGCTATGAATAAGTGATGAGATAATATTTTATTTTTTTATTGTTTGATGCAACTGATGCAACAAAATGACCACATTTCAAACTAAAAAAGCGACTTTAAGCTGTCATGTCTTCTCCTTTCAAGCTCAATAGGTATTCCACTGGTATTCGATTTGATATATATGCAGGAAAAAGTTTAGTTATTAATAAAATGTCTCAGAACAAAGACTGTCTTTGTTTTTATGTAACAATAAAATCGGGATTAACTAACTAAACGATTATATGTAACCAGCAACTCGCCCCGGCTTCGCACGGATAGTAGAGACATCTTTAACAATCATCATCATATTTCAACCAATTTACACAAAACGTTAACAAATTATACACCAAAACCTTCCTCATTAATCACTCTATCTATTGGTGACACCGCATGAAAATCCGTTCAGTAGTTTTTCAGTTTATCGCGAACAGACAGACAGACGTGGCAAGGGACTTCACTACATATTATAAAACAAAGTCCCCCGCCGCGTCTGTCTGTCTGTCTGTCTGTCTGTCTTACAACATATTTTTGTGCGCTTACATTGCAAACGCTGGCTAAACCTTACGAGATAGATCAAATTAATGTACTACGGAATTGTATATCTTAAAAAGATCAATAAAAAAGTCCGCGATGGTATATGTTTATCTCCTAAGGATAACCCACAGAAACCATTTTTATCTTTTACATATTACAAAAAAATTATGGGTTATTTATCAAACTATTTTAAACAATACAGTATTATTCCTTATCCAATTAAATACATTAGATACGTTGTGCATTTCATGTAGATCAAAATTGCCCTTTGCAGCAATTAATAAAAATGAATATCTTAGAAGATATCAGAGATTTAAAAAGCGGGGGTAGGAGCGGCTGGCGGGCCGAACCGATTTTGATTATTGTTTTTTGTTAGATAGGGTACCTCAAGGGTGGTCCCATGTCAAGAAAGTCAAAATCTGATGATTGACAGATTTTCATGCGGTTTTCACTAATAGACAGAGTGATTCATGAGGAAGGTTTAGGTGTATAATTTGTACCCGTGCGAAGCCGGGGCTGGTTGCTAGTTGTTTTATAATATGTAGGGATTAAATTTAAAAGATAAAAGTGGTATGCAATAAAGATAACATTCAAATAATAATTAAAAATAAGTTCAATAAATTATTTACAATTCATTTGAAGCTATTTCTTACTTGAGTTTTTAAATGAGAATCACAATATGATGTATAAAAATACCTACCAAATAATAAATTATGTTAAAAGTAGGTAAATTAGGATTAAATAAAACTAGAGATCGCGTGGTGGTCCAATTTCGACCATGGTTTATTTCATTGACCAATATTACTTGACCTGTCATTGTATAGACTTTTGTACCATGACAGGTCAAAATATATACTGGACACTCATAGCTGTATGTACCCGTTTTTGTATTTTTTTAAACTTTATAGCAAATATTGTTCAAAAATTTTAGCATTCGTCACTTCTTCTCTGTATAAACTATAAGTGTGCGAAATTTCATACTCGTCCGTCCGCCCAATTTTCGTGAAAAGGGATCCAAAGTTTTCGCTTCACGTATTAATATATATATGAATCAAAATTATATAGATTCAATTAATTCAAGATAAAATTTAGTTATAAAATTAAAATCAAGATTAAATCATAAATTTGTTAAATACGAATCAGCTTGACATTAGTCCAAAACAGTACCATAATCAAATAAAATTTCATTTATATATTTAACAAAAATAATATTATAGCTGAATCAACAATACAATGTAGTCATTAATTTTTTTTTGTGTGAACAGGTCGATAATGCACGTATAAAATTTACCAATGTCATCATGGTGTCAGTCAATTAAATCACTGCAGACATTCAAAATTTTGCATAATCTGGGTATAATTAAATTAGTACCTACCTGAGACCGTTCTCCTCAAAGGTGGGCACATTGGTGTAATAATGTTTCGAGGATATCTAGACGGAGCCCTGAATTTTATGAGACTCAGTAAATCTGGACAATCTATTAAGTTTCTCACGATTTTTAAATGAAAATAATGCATCAATCACGTCTCTGTGGAATAGATAATGGGTGCATCTTAAAACACTGCAGTCGGCTGTTATACTCCTCACGAGACTATTGTATAACAGGATTTTTGTGTTGCTTTTGAACTCTCTAGTATTCCTCATAACAAAGTCTAACGTTTAGACGCTCTTTTAGCTATATTTTCAATCTGAGGGACAAAACTACTTACTTTACTGTCGGGATTCAAAAATATGTAGCCAAATGTAAAGCAACCTAAGTCCTAAGTCCACTCGGTTCACTTGAATGACCGATCATTAACACACGTTGAAACTAGAACGAATGCACTAAGTATATTCAAAGTATTCCGACCGCACAGGGTCGGACTGGGCCAAAAGGGCCCGGGTGGCTGGCTCTCACTATTGAACAATAATGAGATAATCATTTTATTAGTTAATTTTTAATTATATACCTAACATTATTAGATTAAAAAAACTGCCAGTTACTTATAACACGTATTATAAATCTGCAGCTAGATAATTAATGTTTTGGAAATAAATTAATCTTTCAAAAATATAATTACCTACTTTCTTCTTAGATTAAAAATATATTTTCTTCACTTTTTGGCCTAGTTTGCCATGTAAGCGTGTTTTTTTTAGTTTTTTGAACTATTATTTATTTATCTATAATAATATAATATTATAAAGAGGAAAGATTTCTTTTTTTGTTTGTTTGTAATGGATTCACACTCCAAAACTACTGTACCGATTTTAAAAAGTCTTTCGTCTATAGAAAGCTACATGTTCAGTGAGTAATATAAGTTATATTTTATTTCAGTAACTATAAGATTTCAGCCTGAAATAATGGTTTCGCGATGCAAGTCAAAAGTTAAAGCGCTTCCGAGTAGCTTTATCATACATAAAAACTATGTATTACAAAAATGTTGGTCTTTAGTAGATATTAAAAAAAAGTTCTAATTTAAATTTATTGTGATTTCGAGATACCTATTTCCTTTTTCATTTGTGTTATATGCGTAATGGTATAGGTATCAAACTATTGTATTGTCATTGGTTTTTATTCGGTGTACAAATTTTCAATTTGAAAGGACATGCGACATCTTGAAGTGGGTAAAAATTTTGAACTTGATTTCACCGATTTTTTTTTTCTTTATTTCATAAGAAGCACTATGCGGGAAAATTGCCTCAATGGTCTGGCCATCAGGAGTGTGCACAGAAAACTTACAAGATTTTCATAATAAAGTGGTCGAGAAGTTTACCATAAGCTCCCGAAAATTACGTATTATATTACTTAATCAAAAAAGGAACTCGAGCACTTTATTATTATTATCTTGTAATTTTAATAAATTTATGTTTTGAAGTTGACGGATACAAGAATAGAGAACGTCCATAGAAGAGATAGATGGACTGCGTGAAAGAGAATATGGTTAGTCTTTTCTAATCATTTTGCTCATGACTATACCTACAATTCATACTTTTTCTATTCTTCATGTATCAACTCCCCCCCCCCTCCCGGCCTTTTGGGTGGCGACGCCCTTGAATAGCAACACCATTCAGTAAAAATAATTGCTGTTTTATTATCTTCTCTGTTGACGCCGCTAACGACTGTCTTAAAAAGTAATCAAAAGTTACTCGAAGCGTACGGGAAATTGTTGGAATTGTAAACGTTATCCTCTTAAAGACTCGTTTGAAATTTTGTACGTGTTTTTCGGCTATAAATATTGATCAAAGTATAACATTTTACTAGACATGCGATGAACTGATATTAATTTCTGTGCCAAAGTGAAAATGTAAAAAAAAATATGATGTTTACAGTTTTAGAGCAGGGACAATGTATACTATTATGTATGCTAGTATGGTATAATCTTGCATCTGAAATTTTATACACGTTTAGTATGGAATATAATAAATAAAAAAATAATTATGGAAAAAAATATTTTAAAAACGCTTCGCGTCTTTAGAAATGTTTTTTTTTTACTAATTATATTATTAAGGATTAAGTATGTATACTTTTAACAAAAGAAATGTCGCAAAACCAATGAAAAATCAAATTTCGTTTACGTCGTAAATGCCTTTATTAACAATTTGTTACAAAATTTCTACACAAGCAAATTATAAACATTTCATCATTAATACAAAATAACAAATGCCTGCATTGTAGCAAGATAAATTGGAGAGGCATCCATAAAGTTAGCTGAAGCTTGTCGAAACTACTTATTGCTTGGCGAGTGCCCAACAACCCAACTTAAATTAGAACAAATGAACTGAAATTTTGGAGCTGTCATAAATATAACAAGATTATATTTAGTTAGTACTAGATGAACATATGAAAAATTGTAGTGTTGTTTTCATCTCTTTTACGAAAGTAAATGAAAGAAGTTTAGGCACTGTTGTCCTATCCGCTTTATAGAATAGTTTGGTTTTATTTCAAGTTCTAGTTTCAAAAGTCAAGCAGAAGAGGGTAAATAATAAGAAAAACTGGTACTATTGCAAGTCTACACGCCGAAAAAAACTCAGAGCACACAACTTCGTGTACATTTATAATAAGCAGAGTAAAACGAGAGGTCCCTGGACAAAAATAAAAAGGAGTAGCTACAGTGACAGACATCGCGTTTCACAAGTAGAATTCAAAATAACCGCAGTAACAAACCGATAGAATTAAAAATACCAGGAGAACATAGTTTACAATTTTAAGAAAAGATTACAAACTTATCGTTTTTTTTTCAATTAAATCCGAAAATAAAAATTAAGTGTTGTCTGTGGTCTCGCTCGTTAGAGAGCACTCAGCATTATTTACTTTTATAAGTTAGTTTAGAAATCAGAATTACCGGATATTTTTTTTCTCGACAAAACTTCAAAGACGATAACCATGCTATTCACCCGACTGCGGCGAAGCCAAAAGGAGGGTTATGATTTTAGCCCATATTATGATGTTCATCTGTTCCCGCATAACTTTTAAACTACGTATCGCAATTTAACAAACTGGGTATATTTAGAATCATCTTGATTGTCTCCTGGTTTTAGCGCTCTATGGAGAACATAAAGTCATGAATTAAAAATCGGCAATCCTCTGTCTGAACATCACTATGTCTACGTATTAAATTAAAATGTATAATTATGGAAGTTGTCTACTTATTAGATGATACATTTGAAATCGTTTGTAGATAAGAATGTCAGACATTAATATTTTCTTGTTTCATACTTTTCATGGTGCGAATTGTTGTCGTTACATCAAAAACTCTTATTTATTTTATTAAAAATAGGAATAAACTCTAATAATAGATGATAAATCAGTTCACTATATAATAAAAATGAGTTAATAGACATTATTATGATTAGTTATACCTGTAAATAATAATAATATTTATAAATCTGTAAATAGTTATATGTGTAATATTGATCGGTTGATAAATATTGATGAATAGTGGGGTTATAAAAGGCTAAAAATGTATTATAAGTTGAAAACAATCACTTGAATGCTGCAGTTACTGTTAGTTAGTGATTTTCATAGTTTAAGCAGTGTTGGTGAGACTGTTTCTAACAAAATTTACGTAGTTGGGTTATTTTTTTTTAAATATTACTAACTTAACTAGTAATATATGTCAATACTAGTAGGTGTTATTTTACAGTTTTTTCTAGTATGCCATATTTATTATATAGTGAGATTATTTTTCAAATCGTTTAACTTAGTTTTTAACCCTGAACGAAATTATTGTCAATAATTGTGTATGTTTCGTTCTGGTAGCTATCTGGCTATCTGTAGTGTTTGTATTAGAAATGTTTATAAGCACTTCAATGAAAAGTGTGTAGGCAAACTGGTCTAGTGTGATTTTAGAAATTAATAAAGTTGGTAAGTACTTAAAATGGTAAAGGGTTTATAAATTATACCTTGAGACACCTCAAACACGGCCGTTGGATCCCAAACTAGGCAGAGCCTGTACCAGGTAACCAGACTGCTTATAAACATACATATATATTTCTAAATACATACATATTTTAGAAAAATTACACCCAGACACAGAACAAATGATCATGCTCATCACACAATTGTTTGTCCTGGTTGGGAATCGAACCCACGACTTCTGGCTCAGCAGTCAGGATCACTAACCAATAGACTAACTGGCCAGTGGCCAGTCAAAATACTAGCTGTACAACCGTTCTTACCCATATTGAACTTGTACACCGCCCCACCGAAAACCCGGTGGGGTGATGGACCGAGGGGGTTTCCACACGCACAAAAAAAAGGTCAAAATCGAACTCACAACCTCTGGCGGCTCTGGCTCAGCAGTTAGAATAACCACTAGACCAACATGCCTCAGAAATTAATATCTAACTATTTCATAAATGTGTTTTCTTGAGAGGCCTCTTCTAACAGTAAAGATACGTAGGTAGGTTATAAGACGATCGCAAGTGCACACATTGCTATCTACATAGGAAGTAAATCTTATTATAAATAAGACTAGAATAAAAGGAGTATTTAGTATATAAGGGTACGTTTTGAACATAATTGATGATTGATGATAATTTTATTATTAAACTTAGTTAAAAAAGGTAACAAATAAAAAATTGTCAGTCGTAGGACTGCACGTCAGGAGTGAAAACACAAATACAATATATACATATATATTTACATATACACACACTCATCTTTATATATGTCATTTGAGCGTAACGGTCACGCGAGTTCAGTGCTTTTTCCCCATACCAAAAGTGCCCGACGTGCCTAAAAAAGTTTTCACTTCAAAAATAAAAGGATGTGAGTAAAATAAAATAAATAACCCTAAGCCCAATAAACCTAGACAGCATGGTTTTTACATCGTAAAAATGTTGTGAACGCGATCTGATGCTAATTTAAAATGCTTCTACATTGGTTTTTGCAATGTCGTTTTATGAATCAAAAAAAGCAACATGACATGATCGCCTTTGCCGTAGAGTTTCAGATTTTAATACTAAATTTCACCCGAAACGTAGATTTTATTGCTTATTGCTGTTAATAAAACTCAAAGCTTTATTACTTCTTGGGTTTTTTTAGTTGTTTTTTAGTTTCGAAACGATCTCAAAAAATTATTTCTTATAAAGTTTTAACTTTTCATGAAGAAATACTAAAATATAAGGGATAATTACTCCGTCGATATATATCGAATATTCATCTAAAAAGGCACACAAGGTCACTTTTACGTGTAAATAACATTGCCGAAATCGATTATAATTATAACAGAATAATAACATTCATTCTTAAAAATGTGTATTAGTTATATTATATTGTACTTAGAAATAATCAAAATAGACGAGCGTGCCCCGCCCACATCACTTCACTACAATTTATTTTGATTATTGTTTCGATTGGATTATAAGAAACAAATTCTATTAATAATATTACGTTCCTATATGAAAATAAGACTGACAGATCTCAAAGCGTCCAAATAGTGTTGATTTTAAAGGAGTTTACATTAAATTTATGTCTCAAGCTATACTTAAAAATGATTAATTCATTGATTGTTACAGCCGCTACGATAAAAATAAAAATGTTTAGTGATTATATGCTGTGTTTTACTTATTTTTTGTCTTATTCAGAGAAGTAATTGACCCATAAGTGGGGTACGTCTGTGCACTCACGGATTTTAGAGTGCACTCTTTTAAAAAGTGCAGAAAGGTAAACATTTTGAACAATATGTGTTACAAATTTAAAAATTACGTGATTTTTTTTTTTATGGTATAGGGGGCAAACGAGCAGACGGGTCACCTGATGGTACATGACTACCGCCGCCCATGGGCACCTGTAACTCGGAGAGTCACAAGTGCGTTGCCGCCCTTTAAGGTGGGAGTAGGAGAAGAGGGGGATTGGGGGGAAGAGGGGAGAGGGGAAGGACGGGAATAGGGGAGAGGGAAGGGTTAGGGCCTCCAGCAACCTCACTCACGCGGCGAAATGCAATAGAAGCATTGCTTCACTGCCGGTTTTCTGTGAGGCCGTGGTATCGAGCGGAGTCGAGCCGTGATACGGCTATTTCAAGCTAAACACGTTCAGTATATATGTGGTGACCTGTCATGGTACGTAAGTCTATACAATAACAGCTCAAGTTACACACTGGCCATTCTGGCCAATGAAATAAACTAAAAGATTATTATGATCTAAAAACCAGGATATCTCTAGTATACACTTAATACGTGAAGAGATTCCAATGTGTAAAATTTGGAATCCTTAATGCTTGTAAGTAGAAAAGAGCTGAAAGCTAAAATGTTTTATTGTTTCATCACCTCACCCGGGCTAACGGTAAGGTGGTATGTCGGACTCGAACCGACTAAACCCACACGGATATTAATGAAGTTGATAAGTATCTGAAATGGTAAAGGTCTTATAAATTATACCTTGAGACTCCTGAAACGCCGTCTGATCCCAAACTAGGCAAAGCCTGTACTATGGTAACCAGACTGCTGATAAAAGTACTTATATATTTCTAAATACAAATAATAATTGAGTGAGTTATTTGCCCTGGGTGGGAATCGAACCCACGACCTCTGGCTCAGCTGTCAGGGTCACTAACCAATAGACCAACTGGCCAGCCAAAATACTAGCTGTACCTAACTTGTGAGTAGTACAATGTCATTATCCTCTGTCCCTGCTTGAGAACATGCCAGAGTTTGTAAAATTTCATTCATTAACATGCGCTTATAAAAAATGCATAGACTACCTATTTTCATGTAGTTATATAATATAATATATTTTTTTTTTGTGGCATTCTAGTGCCTAAAGTAAGCTCTAGGCCTGTATTTCAGGACACTATCCTACGGCACTTATATAAAGTTATTTATTTCATTACCTATGTAATTCATATACATGTATGTTCATTTACACTGTGGTGATACGAATCAATAATTTTTTTTTTAAGTAGTAAACATAGGAAAATTTATTATTATAATTCTTTTGTTATGTGACAGGAGTTTGTGTGTGTTTATGTAGGTAAATGTGTGTGTATTTATGTGTATTGTTATTGTGTATTTGTGTATGTTGTTGTTGTTATACGTGTGAGTAAGTAAATGTTCTGTTTGATCAAAGGTCAGAATTTGCAGCCAGCTATATCATTTATTCTTACATCTATTTTTTGTCAAGTCTAATATAGATAACCGTTTATTGATTTTATTGTACAGAAAGCTAAGTGGTAAAAAAAATCGTTTTGAAAATGTAGTGTAGTGAGTTTGATAACGATCAACAGGGTTATATCTTCTTTTGCCTTGTGCCAGGAAGGAATCATAATTTGTACTTGTGTGTTGTTTTAGCAAAATATGTAAGACAAATAGCTGGAGTACTGTTAGAATTTTAATCTTTTGGTATAGGAGCGCTGTTGGATAGCGATAAGGAAAAAAAGCTGACACTTTCAAGATTGCTCTCTATGTCCTTTCCAAGCTGATCAGAGTTGTTTTCGGTGCACCACCCGAAGAGGTAATACAGTAAGTTCATAGGGACTGGGTTAGAGAAAAACATATAGATTTCATTAATTTTTCGTTTTCTACATGTCTCAGGGTTTTAAAGACATACATTAGCTTAGGCAGCCTTGTGATCTTGAAATCTTAGAGTGGTGTCGATTACAACTCCTAGATATTTAACATTTTCTTTCTTACGCAGGCTAATCCACAAACACGATCAGATATGACGTTCGGGGCACGTGTTGGCAACAATTGAGTGCGTCGGCCCCGACACGGCTTCCACACATTTTTTTATTGAAAAGGGAATGTAACTTGTTTTATCAGCTTTTAGTGTAAGGAAATTACATTGCAACCACGATGGTACAGTATCTAAACCTATATAAATAACTACCACACAAAAATTATATAATTTATTACCACTTATAAACATTCCTTCATTCATTTGTGAAATTCTTTATTTTTTTCAAAACAAATGATTTTTGTTTACGTAATAAAAACAGTTACCTACTTTATAATATACGTAGTGATGAGAACAAAAATGTTTCTGCTGCATATTTATGAATCAATATTAATTCACTAGTAAACAAAAAATTTTTTTTTTGTTTGCCGTCGTTCGCAACTGGTTTTTTTTATACCTTGGCAATAGATTACTTAAAATATGTGTGAGAAAAAAAATTAAAATACTCATTTCCGTTGGAAAATATGTTTATTAAAAAAAAAGAAATAAAACTATTTTTTATAGAAATCATGATTTAAAAACTTATTCTGAAGATTTTTTTTTTGTTCATTTTGCTCGTCTCTTATAACAATACGAAGGATGATCTCGTTTTAGTGTCCAACAAAAATCTGCAAGCATTCTCGGGGACCATTTTCCGTGATATCTGTTTTCCATCTCCATGATGTCTTGATGAAATCTTTCCCCTTGTTCGTCGTTCACCGCACCCAAGTTTTCGGGGAAAAAGTCGAGATGGGAATGAAGAAAATGAATCTTTAGGGACATATTAAATCCTAAGGCTTTATAATCCTGAAGTAGTTTAGAAACCATCTCTTCATAGTTTGCAGACTTTCTATTTCCCAAAATATTTGTCGCTATTTCAACAAAAGAAAGCCATGCATTTTGTAATAAAAATGGAATCCTTCATGATCTTTCTTATATCCGGCCCGACAAAAATTCCTTCTTTTAATTTAGCTTTACTCAGTCTAGGAAATAACGTTTTTTAAAATACAGAAAACCTTCTCTATATCCATGGCTGTATCAAAAAATTTTTTTAATCAAAATTCAGCATCGCGTTGTCGATAAAGGGGTGGTGGGTAGTCTTCAGTATGAGGAAGCGGTTTAGTTACTGATTCCACATCAGGATACACAATTTTATCTCTTGTTTTGTAAGAATATCCCTTCAGTTTCGTTAGACAGAAATAACAGTCCGTAACATGATCTTTCTGTTCCCTCTAAATCACAGCTTTAGAAAATGGCATTGGTGGGTGGGTACCTTTAAACCATCCTCTTAAGTAACGTACACATCTTAAATAAAAATAACTTGGTGCCCAAGGTTTTTTAATAGTCTTGGAAATATTGAAACCGAAATACAAATTGTAAATGTTAATTAGTAACGGAGTAGGCCGTTCTCGATTTGAACTAGAAGTAAACTCTCCACAAATAAAACAAAAGAGATCCTTTGAATTTAAGCATTTTCGATTCATATTGCAATCTGTATGTATAGAACAGTTATTTGAAACCAAAATGTATGAATATTAACTAAAACAACTTATCACAACCAACCATAACCCGTTGAAAAAAACACTAGAAATAGAACGCCGTTAACTGCAGTAGTTATTGTAGCAATATTATACGCTAATCTAATGAATCAACAATATCGCATTGAAATGTGAGGGTATATTGTGTACTTACAAGTCTTATTTTTGTTATTATGGCCAATTTATGATACTTTTTTATATATCGTCATAAATTATGTCAAATTTATAATTTATCAATTATTTAGATATTTCGATGTAATATAATTTTTTTATTATTTTTCTGGTAATACTTATACATTAAAGAGACCGAAAATATATAATTAGAATAACGGCAAAAAGTCATGTTTACCAGTGTTATTTCTAAATGGCTATAAAAATCTTTCGACTATAGTTTTGCATAATTTTATTTGCAATAAATAACATTAAATGTTTAAATTCTATAAGAAAACTAGACTGCAAGCAAGAGTAGGGAACAAATGAAACATGATACGCGCTATATTCCTCACTTAAGTTGCTTCAGTCCGCAGGCCAGTGACATTAATAATACAATCAAAACGAAGTGTTAAGGCCATCACTAATTGACTACCAATCGACCTGTCAAAAAGAAGGAACAGAGTATAGTTAATTTAAATGTGTCGTCTCGGGGTTTAATCGCGGTAATAATTAGAAGGTACATAAATACCTTTTTGGTTACCCGACGTTTCGATCGAATTTCACCGATTGTGGTCACGGATAGACTGGTGAGAGCTTAGCGACGCACAGTGTGATATTATGAAAATCTAGCGGGACAAAATTATTTTGTCCCATATTTACGTGTTATTAGGTGGTAAAATATAAATGAATAAATAAAAAAAAATATTTGATAGTTTTAGACGTATAATTTTACAATAGAACATTATTTTCACAACTATACATCAAAAAGTACATACAATAGTAGTAAATACAATAAACAAGCTATACAAAGTTTAGTACCTACACTTAATTTTGAGATTCTTCAGAGTCTTCGTCAGATTCCTCAATACTTTCATCCGAGTCTTCAGATTCTGATTCAGATTCACCAGAATCCATATCTATTTCGTCTACTGGTATTTCACGTTCAATACTTGGAATTCTTGTTTCTAATAGGTCGTTTACTTCGGGTTTAATTTTACCACGCTTAGTTTTTGGAGCCGCACGTAAACTAGCAATATACGGATCCGATGAAATTAACAATCTATTCAGTAAATCTCGATTAGTATTAATTCTTGAAGATTTTCTTGTAAAAAGTTCCCTAAATTTCCTATTGTGTTTATTTCGTGCTTCTTGAGCTTCTTCAGACATTTGACCTATTGGTAAAACACATGCGGAAATTATATCTTTCCCGTGAAATAAAATTTTATGTACGCTTACTGGCATTGGGTACCACGAATACTCCTTAAAATACAATTCTCTTGTTGCCTTGGCGAATTCATGGAATTTATCAACATTTATGAAATATCCGCTATTTATGGTTTCTAATATGACATGGAACCGTTTGATGAGGTCAACATTTATGCCAGTTATTTCTGCTGACTTTTCAGCATTTCGGAAAAACTTTCGAGCTGTATTCCCATCATTAGTGTTTCCGGTTTGTTGTTTTGGCATATCTACTAAAAGACCTAATTCGCTTCTAAACTTTTCTTGCAAGTACTTCTTTTTTTCAGCCACTTTGGTTTTATTTTCGGTTCCCCTAGCCTGCCATGTTTTTATATCCAGACGGTAAGATATATGCAAGATGCATTCAAATAACCTAATCCAAGAATGCAGAGGTGATATACCCAGAGATAGAAATTCACTTTTTACCGTCTTTTCTAAAATGAGTTCTTCGTCATTCATTTCACTGGGTTTGGCACCACATATGTAGCATGTTTGTGTGGATGTACATGAAGATACTGCATTACATATTTTGCCGTCTATCATACAGAATATCAGTGTTGACTTTACTAACACTTCCATGTCATTTACAATAATTTTAGTAGGTACCAGTGATCTAGCTTGTTCTTTGATTTTGTCAACTTCGGTCACAATAATATTTGGAGTTTCTTTGGCAAACACAAACTTTATGGGTCGACAATATCTAGTTGATGATGTCGAAGGATTTTGCCAAACAATTTGTTTGCCACTTTGGCCATTCATTGCATACATTTGTATTGGCACCATTGAAATGCTGAACAAACTTTCATCACTAGAGTGTGATTCAGAAAATTTTTGTTTGTAGCGATTTTGTTCTGCTCCATCACAACCCCATTTAACAATGATATCTAGATTTTTTAAGTCTTTTATCGTTTTCAGGACCTCTTCTTGCACTCTACATAATCTTAATATCGTGTGATCCATTAAAGATTGAAGTTTAACTTCGGCATGTGTTTCTGAAACATTAATTTCACTTGGATAACACAAATGTTTTGCCGTTTTCACTTTGTAGTATGGTGGATATAGATTTTTTTTAATCAATTTTGATTGCTCGCGTATGATGCCATATTGGTGTGTTGACAAATTTGCATCAACCATTAATGCCAGGGCTTGGTCATTCGAAAGCCCACCTTGCTTTGGATTGATTAAACACCTCCGTGCTTTTTTATTTCCGTACCTCTTCTAGGTGAAAACAGGGAAAGCTCCTTAACAATAGCTGCTGAATCCCTTTTGCCTGACTGGCGAAGCTGTATTTCGTTTGCCATCGATATCTCTTCTGGACACGTAGTTTCAAGAAGATGACGAATTCGCCGTCTCTTTGTTTTTTCACTGGATAATTCAAAGTCTTTCGGTGGTCTTCCGGCCCGGTTACTTGTTCCAGGTAGTGAAACATCGACGATAGTTTCACTGACAATACCAGTAAATGATATGTTCGCTTCCAACCATGAAGCATTCGTTTTCAGAAAGCGTTCTCGATGTCTTCCTGATTTCGACCATTTTTCGTCAATTTTTTGACTAACTCTACTGATTGTTGCTTTTAAACTCTTCAGAATATCATCCGTAATGGACTGGACACCAAGTTCTTGCAAAGTATAATGCAACAAAGCATCTTGTCTTGATTCTTTGGCGTTAGCAAACCAAACGTCAAAAAACGAACGACGAGAAATATGCGAAGTCATTCTGAAAATAAGAAAATGTTGTATGAGTGTCGCAAACTTTCGCAAGCAAATGAACAATTTTCTTGTAGTATATAAATATACCTTTCAGAAAAATATACTCAATGCACAGGGAAATGCAGGGAAACTAACTAAAACCCTAGATGAAACTAAGGAAGTACTGTTTATGATCAAATAAAAACCTTACTCTGTTAATTTAATATTTATGATTAAACTAATATACATACTAACAAAAAAATATATGAAAATTTACCTTGAAAGTCCCACAAAAACGATAACAGCACAAAATCACCACTAGCACACAGAAACACAGCGTATTCATCGAGCGAACTCAGACGAATGAAACGGTAACAGCGAGCGGTCGGTCGGTGTGGCTCAGGTAGCCGGCCGTCCCGACCTGTTTTACCTGCTATTGTTTCGCGTAAATTCCCAGAAAATGTACTAGATTGTAGTATAACTTATTAGCTTCGAATTTATTCCGTTAAAAGGATCATTTAAGACATGTTCCTAAATTGACTTCTGTCCGTCTAGTTTCTCAAAATATTATACTGTGCGACGCCTCCGTGAAGTGCGAGTTTCGGCAACTACCCGCACTTAATCTTCATTATTTTTATTTACGTTCGCACTGTCGGTACTTTGACTTACCACACCTACGATGTCCATTGAGTGTTGTCGAGTAGCGTTTTTGCTGACGATTGCATTTGCTGATGACAGAATTCCAAGATTTTGACAAGCGGTACCCATCTTCTCTGTTGATTTTTTTATTTTGACTGCTTCTTGTACTACTCTGGAGTAATAGTGACGACAGGTGAAGAGGACTTGTGGTTGGTGGTGTTGGTACGAACTGTATAGAGTCTTAATGGAGTACTTCTTCAATACTGTTTCAACTTTTTCCCCATACTCTTTTAACATATGGAAGATATACTGGATATCTGTCCACATGGATTAGTTTTGGGTTCCTCTTTGGGCGTCTTAGGCTGTCACGGTATCTGTTGCGTCTTAGTACCTCCTGAACATGAGCCAACTCGCTCTAAATGTTCAGGGTTGCACAAGTCGTAGGCTCTGTTCTTAAAAGAAGAAATAACGGATTGCAGATGGCTCGGATGATGGCTTTCAGTAAACAGCGTTTCCGAGGGTACCATTTTATCTCACCGTTAATTTAACATCGAGAAATAGCAACGATCTGTCTCTCTCTATTTGAAAAGTGAACTTAATGTTTTGATGAATGGAGTTTAAGTAACTTATAAATTGTTCCACCTCCTAATTGTTACCCTTCATGACACAGAAGGGATCGTCAATATGCGTTTTCAACAGCTTTACGTGGAAATCCAGATGTTGGCCATCACCGATGCTATGGGACTACCCATGGCCATTCCGTTGATCTGGAGGTAATGCTGCCCAAGGTAAAGGAAGTAGTTGACTTGTGACTCTCGAGTTGCAGGTGCCCATGGGCGGCGGTAGTCATTTACCATCAGGTGACCCACCTGCTCGTTTGCCCCTACACCATAAAAAAAAAGTTACCTTCTAAACAATTTGCAAGCAAAGTGGTGTATTTATTTATTGATACTTCATGCACAGATTGTACAAAGGCGGACTTAATGCCTAAGGTATTCTCTGCTAGTCAACCTTGGGGTGATGCAGAAATAAAAAATGGTGCAAAAACATGTTAAAGAGAGTAAGCAGAGAAAAGAGAGAGAGATAAAATTCCAAAGATATGAATTTAAAAGTCTTATAATTATTTGGATTGATAAATCAAACCATGAACTAAATATACACATTAAGTACCTAAAATAAGCACTGTTACATAGCTGCAAAGTTTACTGTGCTTCATTGATAAATAATATACTACATAATATATATTATAAACATACATATACATACACTATATGTATCAAGTCAGAGAGGTATGTGCACTGTACAATCCTAAGTTTAAAACTGAACAAAATGCTAAAATAAACGGGTTCTTCAAAGCCAATAGAATCCAATTCGACTTGATGGAACCGGAAAGAGATCAAACAAACAAACTCTCCATAGCTTTATAACATTAATCTCATTTATAAGATACACATTGCCTCTCTCCGACGGATATCTAGAGCCTTCTAGATATCTGAAAATCTGGTAAAAAGATTTCAAATACTACCTACTTATTTTAAACAATGTAAGAAGAAAAAAAAGAAAGAAAATACATATGTTTTGACAGAAAACAAGAGGCGACACATACTCCAGAAAACGGTGTAATGTTATTTCAATATCAATAACTTTATACATACCCTCATGCCTGTATCCCCGAAGGGGTAGGTAGAGGAGCAATAAACGCGCACATTTTTTATATAAAACGACACTTCGTTTTTTGATAACAAGTGAATAACAGTATAATATTCAAAAAACCATTCGGTTACAACATCTGCCGTAGATGACAGTACAAGAGATACATTGCAGATTATATATTTATTACAACAATTTTGCCGACTATAATTTGGACCAATTTACGTAATAGGGGCAAGCCTATCGCCGTCCACCGACACTGGGAATTAAATGGGAAAATTGTAAGTAGGTATATTGAAAGGGAAAGGATCTTAAAAAAGAAGGGAAGGCAAAAGAAGGATAGGGATATTGCTTACAGGGATAGATTGGGAAGTGTGTTTCAAGCAGATGAGGGTCACACTTGTAATTGGAAACTCTAACTTTATACTGCACCCAAAATTCTAAAGCTCTATTCTAAGAGCTTTTGTATTTGATTCAATAATGCCTTTTGTTTAGCTTTTTCATATTTAAAGCAATCTTTTAAATCGCTTCGGTGATGCACATTTTCCTCCTCGTAATCCACGATAATACAAAGCTTGGAAATACTTTTAAAGAGTTATTTACTTTTCTTTAGCGGCCTTAATATATTTGCTCGTGCTACAAAAAATGAAACTTTTATTATAATCTAATCTGTTCGTTTTTAAGGACATTACTCAAATTTGCTGATTTCACTTAATAAAATACAATTTAGTATTATAAAAAAATATAAGTATTACTTATTTTAAGTAAAGTGAAAAAAGTTAGGACAACTCTTTATGGATAAGAATAAATATGTACAACACAAAAACCTTTTTATATTTTCTAATAAATCCGTTAGATATAGGTCAATGTTAATGTTACCTATTAAGAGATCATTATTTATATACAGATTTAATTAACTTATTACGATTTTTTATTTTTAAGAATAATATCTCAAAGTCCATCAGAAAACAAAAATATTTTATTAAACAAAAATTTTTAAAACAAAAAATTATTATTAATTAAATTTTGATGAGCCGGTACTTATTGTATTGTATATGTAGTATTTACATCGCTAAGCATAGATCCTGGCAAAAGCTTGAATAAAATCAGATAGGGAATTAAAACTCCTCGTCTTGTATGTCTCCAAAGATTTCCGAGACCGTATTGAAAACTGCGAGTAGGCAACCAAGTTAAATTGGCTTTAAATCTGGGATGCTATTCAATTTCAGTGGTAGCCGATGCCTTTTGAATTCTTCTAAACTTTCATAAAATGTAAAAACTTTAGAAAATTATGGCGATAAATTTTGCTGCGATTGTATATTCGTGGATGGTAAAGCTCCTTGAAATTTATAAGATAATGAATCTGGACTTTTTCGTGTCTGTGTTAATGTCTAATTTAAATCTTATTGTATAATCCCTTAAATTCAATTTTTTTTTGTTATTTCTGCAAACAGGAAAAAATTGCATTCAGATTTTTGGAATAAATAATATTACTAAGATATAAATAATATCCCTAGTTTTTAACCCGGTTTTTTAAATCGTCGTTATATTTATAACTTATACTAGCTGTCCCGTGCAACTTCGTCTGCATTAGTAAATTTTCCTATCTATCCCTATTGCAGCGCCATCTACCGGGTTCAATTGTAAATCTAAACCATTCTCGAATCCACGTGAAGATACACAAAAAAATTCATTAAAATCGGTCATTATTCCTTTAACCCTATCGCAGCGTCATCTACCGGGTTCAATTGTAAATCTAAATCATTCTCGAATTCATGTGAAGATACACAAAAAATTTCATTAAAATCGGTCATTATTCGCAGCGCCATCTACCGGGTCCAATTGTAAATCTAAACCAATCTCGAATCCTCCTGAAGACAAAAAATTTCATTAAAATCTGTCCAGCCGTTTAGAAGGAGTTCAGTCACATACACACGTACAGAAGAAATATATATATATACTGCATTTACACTTCAGTCTAAGTAACACGTGGCCGGCTATGCTAAGACCAAAAATTTAAATAGTAGAAACAATTTAATTTTACGGTATTTCGTTTACTACAAAATAAATTTAACTTTTACTTTAGCCTCAACAACACGTGGTGGTTATGCTATTAAATTGTAGCTTATATGACACATTTGTAAATTTAACATAGCAGCGCCATCTATTGATTACTTACTCAATCCAGTCAACAGATATCGCCATCTGTTAAAATCGTTTGGAGTTAACAGATAATTGTGAATGTCAAATAATAGACAAATAATTTGCAATGACAAATCTGGACATGAAAAGCATGAGGTCGGATCTGACGACTTTCCGAAATATTTGAAAGGCATGTAACTTTTAACAAAACTTGTAACAACAATTAATACCTTTATTCCATAAATTACTCATACCTTTAGCAGACGTATTTTAACATATGCCCTTATGCATTTAATGTGTTTTATTTCTTCATGTATTTTCACGTTCGGTGTATTAGCAGATACACCGTTATGCTGCTAAAGTGCAACAGAATTTACACATTATCAGATATACCTTTATGCTACTAAATGGTGTTGTTTACTAATGTATAATATAAAGTCGAATGCAATCATGAGACGTTCTAGCTGTAATAATAACAGCAATATGTAAAAAATTCTATACTTATTTCATAATAAACCTTTATGTCTTGAACTTATTTTACATTGTTAGGCCGCGTCTTGGTCGGTACCAAAGATAGTCCGGATTATTTCAAATTGCGTCGTCATTAGAAATCGTTGCATGGGTGGTTCTGGAGACTTCGGGAGGCGAGGCAAGGCATTTCTTATCTAGCTTTTTTACTTATGCATTGCGCGTCTTAAAGTGAGATAGTAATAGTTCACTGTGGTGAGATTCGCAGGTGGCCGCCGACTGGCTTTGAAGTATCAACCATAACATAAACTTTTGATATTGCACGGAACTATTGTATTACCTATACAAAAACATTATATTTCGGTATGTAAAATCAATGATTAATTGTGTTTATTTGCTGTGTTATGCTGTGTGCCTAGGATAACTGTAATGAGGTAAGAAAAAATTAAATCACTTTACTTTTTTTTTAAATATTATCTTGTTATGTTTATCCGTGTTCTAGTGCTATAGTTTGGATGTAGATAGCGATGTGTAATGTCCCAGGTTATTATTATTATTTTATTTATTCATTTTAACTACGTATATTTTATTAATTACTTTTTTACTTAACAACAGACTTTTGTACATAAAAAGAAATAGAACAGGTATAAAAATTGTATATTTGTGAGAACTTTTTATACATTCACATTATAACAAAATGAAACTCTTCTCTTTTAGATGCATTGATGGAAGATCCCATGTACAATTTGCCTTTGGCCGCCAAAAGAACTCCTGATTGAACTGTTTATGGTAAGTAGATCACTTATATCAAAATAATTTTATACCTATTGTGTTTTTACACTCAATTATATTCAAATAAAACAATGTTATTGTGTGGTTATATTGTTACATACCATAAGATAATTCATACAAAAATTTTAATGTTTTCAGATGAATCACAAGTAAATCTTGACTGCGACAGCGACGATTATGTAAATGATAAATATAATGTCCTTAACAAAGAAGATAATTATTCAAACTGTACTGAAATTAGCAACTCTCCCACACAAACTAGTCTAAATCGAGTAAAAAGACGCATATTTTCTTCAAAAAAAAGAAAATGCTCCAGAAAAACTACGAATTACCTGTGAAATGGCACATATCATCACTTAATGTAACTGAAGCTGCAGTATGTTTAGAAAATTATTCTGAATTAATAATATACTAAGATCTTGTTTACAGAATAAATCAAAAAATATCTTAAAAATTGTGATGTCTCTGATAGTAACATTTTTTCTTGCCTCCTACAAAGAAGCGTTGTTTGGAAAGAGTCATCATTGACGTTAATGAAAACGGATATTTGAGTGGTAATTCCGACAATAAAGAAGATTTAGTTCCCTATAAACCAAATAACAATTAACATTTTTATTTTTCTTAATATTATAAAACCTTTTTTTTTTGTTATGATGATTTGTAATTTTAAAGTATATTAAATAATTTTGAATATTAGTTCTTTTTGTAATTTTTTCGCAATTTCAACCTTTTGTCTGATGATAATCTAATAATTGATTTAGAAGTTGCGAAGAATATCACATCAGTCCTTTACCATCAATACATATTATAAAACAAAGTCCCCCGCCGCGTCTGTCTGTCTGTCTATTCGCGATAAACTGAATAACTACTGAACGGATTTTCATGCGGTTTTCACTAATAGACAGAGTGATTCATGAGGAAGGTTTAGGTGTTAGGTTTAAAAGTTAAAATCATAATGCTACATTTTCATATTAAGTAGCCAAAAAAATTGCAAGCACAAAGTCGGATGTACACATAACGTACCCAGAGTTTTGCATAAACTATAATTATTTAAGCCATAAGGTCGGATATAAGCAATAAAACAGAAAAACAATTATAACCATTAAATTTAACGTTTATTGAAGTGTATTTATTGAAAAGTATAAGGCACTGATGGTTTACCACAGATAATTAAAACAAAACTGTTACAATATAACGTAATTTAATAAATATTGTCAAAAATGTTTGTCAATTTTATTTTCGCTCTCCTGAAAACCTGCGAATTTGCAGATCCGACCTTATGCCTTTCATGTCCAGAAATAATGTTCAATAAAATAATATTGCGGCTATAAATTAAGATGTAAGCTATCCTATATTTCAAGTTGGATCAAACTACACACGGTGTGCAAATTTAATTTAAAATCGGTTAAGTAGTTTAGGAGTCCATCGCGGACAAACAACGTGACACGTGATTTATATATATTAAGAAAGATGTAGCTTGAGTAAAAAATCATAAAGATGGCCCAACATAAAAAACAGTCCTGTTTTTGCGTTTTATGTGCCGTGAACGATCACATATTATTTCTTTACGACACATGATAACCACATTGCTCTTTGGTGTATTTTTAACTTAATAACGTAGGTGGTAAACAAATTATTTATGTAACCATAACAAACTGAAACTCGGCCCAAGTTGCCATAACAATCTAACAAGTGTTTTATACCCTTTATGCTGCAAAATCAGTTTTTAAATTTACCAAGTAATTGACATCCATCGGTAAATCTAGCGACGCTTTGAATGTCAATAAACCCGGTTACAATGTACGAGTGGTGCTAAGTCAAACCGGACGAGCGCATGTTTCCCACGTATTGGCACAAACAAATAGGAGTACATACACGCATACAATTTCTCAGTAAAGGGATACGTAAACTCACTCATATTTTTAAAATCCCAAGACAAGTAATTGCTCCTGTAACCCTTTAAAACGATAAACTACTCCCTTCATTAATATTCATTTATATGTATTTTTTACCAACTGCATATCATCAAGTGGAGGCGCACCAAATTAGTCTCTTATACAGTAAGAGGTTGCTCAGACGACTTAAAACGATGATTTTCAAAGTGACGACGAACTTAAAACTAAAATATGATCATAACTTTCCTCTATCCATGTTTGTATCCGCTAAGTACCTGTATAAGTATTGTGAGGTCCTAACTGAGACAACATTCTTTAGTGGAGTCAAACCCAAACGACGAATGTGTGTAGTATATAATAGCACGTTGAAACCGAGCGGTTCAATTACGCCGATTCTTTCCCTTTCCAGATCCAAGTATCTACAGCAAATTTAATAAAACAAATAAAATACACAAAGTGAGTAAATCGGCAGTCAAGAATCCTTATCGCATTGGTTTGGTTTACCTTTCAATAAAACCAAAAAATATGTGGCAAATTATTATGCCCTTAGCATAATATATATATGGCCCTTAATAGCAAATTTTAGTTTTATAAGGTATATTGTTTGCTTTAATAAATATTATAAATGCGTTTGTAAGTATGTGTTTATAATGAAATTAGTAAGTTTTAAGATTAGAACTGGTGCTATTTTGGTACCAAATTTGAAAAGTACAAAATTGAAACTAATATAGCTAAGGCACCACGCAAAGACCACGGGGATACTTTGCTGGCCTAAGAACGGACAAAGATAGTTTCTCGGATGTAAGTAGGGGCTCCTTGTCTTCCTTCCCTCCAGGATATTTTTTTTGTGTCTGTATTCAAATTACCTTACAAAGAGTTCTACTAAACGGTTCCACTATCCACCACTTAACTGCCTTGACCCTTAATGGTCCTAACTCAACTTTCATGTTAAAAAAAAAAATTTCAGACATATTATTCTACTCTTAATTACAAGCAGCTAAATAGGTTAAACAACTGATGACTTAATTTTTAACTTACAGTAGTATCAAACAGACAATAAACCCTTGTTAAAATAGTTAGGTTAATTTAATTAGTAGCAGCTGCCAGAAATGACCTACTTCTTGGTAGCATTACTTAATAGTTAAATAGTTGAGGTCAAGTGAGTTTGCGTGAACGTGACTTAAATTAGAGAAATAGCTAACATTTCGTTGTAACTTGAATATGAATTTACTAAACTCCAAAGGTAAGGGATCTAATAATATAATTGACTTGCGAGGCCAGTTATTTGCTTCCATAAGTTTAATTACCCTTCTTACCCTTAAACTTTCAAAACTGCAAGTGTACTGTGAGAAAATTGTACTGAGATAGATTAGAGATATATTACACATACATATTATATTGATTATCGCAAAAATAGTATGTATCTCTGTTTGACATTCTATAAAAAATGTGATTAAGAAACAGGTACACTCGAAGATACAACAGCTCGTACATTGAATTAACAACGAAATCAGATAAAACAGTAGGTTACTGCTTCCATTGAAGAGAATGTATTGGAAGCCAGCGTGAGTAGATGTCACTGAACTCGCTTAAAACAGGTGTACTCTGCTAATCACAAAAACTGTAATTTAAACATGTAAGGGTTTTGTTTTTTTTTTTAATTTCTTGTCAGCAAGTGTTATGCCAAAACAAACGCCAACAATGACCGTTCATGAACAATATGTAGACACTTTCAGCCACAAGCGTGAAAATATTTGTCGGCGTACCATCATTTTGCCTCTTAAAGAGGTCGCAAATGATGTTTCAGCTATGTAACCATAAAACACCCTTCAGAATTAATTGGTTAAGTATCTTCGGTATAATTTTAATTTGAAACCTAATCAATTAATTTTATGATAACATTACACAAAAAAAAATCTATATTTAATACCTTGCTAAGTAAATTTTATGGCCAATTAGTTTTTAAGTTCTTGTGTAAGTGACATAGTATGTGGTTCTTTTATAAATTTGTTACATGACCCAAGGACTGTACAAACAACCAAGTACTGGAAACAAATAAGATTTAAGATCATTCTCACTAGAATTAATATAAAACTAGCAGTTCCTGCCCGGCTTCGCTCGCGTGTACATATTTATATATTTGGCGCTGAACCCTTATTATTTTTCCAAAATAAAAGTAGCCTAAGTTACTCCTTATAACACCAGCTTTCTGCCAGTGAAAGTCCCGTGAAAATTGGTCGACCCGTTCCGGAGATTAGCTAAAACAAACAGACAGACAGACAGACAAAAAATTCAAAAACTAATTTTTAGGCGTAGTTGTCTTGCAAATAGCTGTATGAGAGTAAAAAAAAACATTATTTTGACATTACAAATAGACGCTTCAATTTTATTTATTTGTATTGATAATTCAGTTACGTGAGGAAAACACTTGTGCGGACTTAACTTCGATTTTAGCAAATAAAACAACAGAGATGTGAACTAAAATGGTAATATTCTAGCAAAATCTCAAAGTCAAGACAAGGTGACAATTATAAAGTAACTTGAAGCTACCGACCGATGACATACCCATGACAATGAAGGCATGCAACATATAACGCATCGTTTGCATTGCGGTTATTAAAACTTCAGGCACCTGCACAATACTTCACAATAAGTAAAAGTAAAAAGAATGTACAGAAAACCACACATTTTTATAAAAGAAATTAAACAATATTTGTTTGTTGATAGTGCACATGAGGGTAAGAATAAAAGTGTTACACCCGGCCGGCAGACAAGTACGGGCCGTTGAGCAGGTGCGAGCGCAGTTGACAGATATGTTATTACTAGATGTGGCATAGGTGAACGTTCACTTTAATATATAATTTATTGTTATCTCTTTTGTTTTTAATTTTCCTTTGTAAATAAACACGTAACTATGAGTCGCCACATCAAAAACTTGTATATATTTTATTAAAAATAGTGGTAAACTATAGTAGATAATGCAGTACACTATTTAATAAAACTGAGTTCATAGACATTACTAGTTATACCGGTGACGCCACGCCATTGGTCCGTCTGACAAATGTCATACAAACGCATGCATTGTAAGTTTAATAACGGTTACTTTAGGATGGATTGAGGTACGAACAACATCGCAGTTACTGTTATTTGGCTGTTGTTTCGCTCCTACGAGCGTTACATATTTTGGGTATTCTACGTTGGGCTAGAAACGGGAGCTGTACGGGTATAATCCTTAACAAGTCATATAAGGAATTAAAAAAAGGACTTGCTGGTTGTTGGTCATAAGTAAACCTCTTGTTCCGGCCCAAGAGATCTGTAACTCTGAACAGAAAGAGCTCATATATAGAGCACTTATGAAGAGTCAGGCATATATAAATGATTTCTACTGATTTAAAACACAAAGAAAGTAGCCGTTCTATCAAAATCGAAATAATGCGAATATAAAATACCAAGCATTTGTTTCCATTTCACTTCAGTTGCAACGGCAATAGTACGAAATGGTACATAAATAAAGGAAAAGCATCGGAAATGAGAAAAGATGTAAGAAAGGTTTTAGGGCCGAGTTACCTTAAATCTGCTTCTTCGTCGACATTTGTATCTTTATACAAAATTATTTTGTATTAAGATACGAATGTTGGTTGAGGATTCTGGGTTTTAGTGCTCGGCATGTTGCAAATTTGCAAGATTTTTGCTTACGTTGCGCATTCAATATTATTAAAATCCAAACCACTTTAGTTCAAATTTCTATTGAGACCGTAGTAAATAATTTTTAAAACAACTTTATAATTACAAAGAAAATTTATGGATTACCGTTATTTCTATACAAATATTTACCTATTCATTTTTGTGCAATAAACAGCAATTTGTTTGATTAAATATTGTGACACATATTAATCGGCGATAAATAAAAATTTCATATACTCTGAGAGTTTTATGCAGCCTGCCAAGTTAATCCCTTTCATAAATACTGAAACGAGTCTTGCTTATAAACAAGGATAATATAAGCAACTTGATTTAGTCGTTCCTTAGAACCCCTGATGGATGGATAGATGAATTAATAAAAAGGTTATACTCGAATAAAAACTTGCGTGAGTGGTATTCATATTAGTTAAGATATACGGTTTTACTCGCGTGTATATTTCGGGGATGCCCGACAAATTTCGGACCCGACGGGGGCCCTTTATCAAGGGGTGAGGTGTCCTGCCGCACCGTAAAACCGTATATCTCAAGTAATAATAAAAGGTTTTTACATTTTTAAACAGAATCTAAAGAAATAATTGTTTTACAGTATTTTGTTCCGGAAATTAAATTATCAAGCGTAGTTGTTGCAGTAGCCAGGTGTACGAGCCCGTTTAAGATCGGCAATTTAACATAGTTCTAACTGTAGAAATAGAAGACTACTAAAGTACAAGAAACAATTGATCGTTACATGTAGGTACGCTTTAACTTCTTACTTTGGTATTCAAACAAAGTTCTACATTTAACAGTAAAACAACCACCAAGCGATAACATTGAAAAGCTATCACATTTAGTTCGTGTGTAGTAAGCGATTGTTGCACGCGGAAAGTGTCCGTACAAATGTAAAATGTAAATGAGCTGTAATTTCGAGCCAGAGCAGAATTTATTTGAAATTGGCTTAAAGGCATTGCCTGTACATGAACGATACAAAATTATTAATAATGTGAATTAAACATGAAAAATACCAGTATAGGTACAAATAGACGTTGAATTTACGCCCTTTTTCTACTTCGACGAACAAATAGGTTTCCTTTGCACTTTGCTCGAAGATGTATGTTTTCACATGCGATTTCAACATTGGACTCAGATTTCAAGTGCTTCTTTAATTTTATATAATGTTTTCAAATACATATTTCTGAACATCTCTCTAACTGAAACCTACTAGTTAGTATTCTACTAGTAAAAATGTAAAATATTCTTATCAAATATGACAAGTAAGTGTTGACTAACCTAGAAAACATGAAAATAACTTATTAGGCACAATGTTGAAGTCAAAAGAAACACCCTATTAGCCGTTCTTGCAACGATTACGAAATTTTACATCATTCTGGGTTCATCATTTTAGGATTTGAACACGCAGAATTAGCCAGATCCTGTCAGAGCAATTGTATTGAAAGACATTGCAGAAATAACATTAACATATTACGTGAGACGACATGAGACGAGGTCAAATTTTAGTAGAACTATTGTGCATAAAGTGTTGCAGGTAGGAGAATTAAGGTGAAAGTGAAAAATAGGAAGTGCACGTTCACGAGTGACTGGCCTGTTGGCCTAGTGGTTAGTGACCCTGACTGCTATGCCAGAGGTCGTGGGTTCGATTCCCACCCGAGTCTGGGTGTTCTTTGTGTCCATTGTTTGTATGTTTGTGAAGCCCCCGCGACACAGGAGTAATCCCTAATGCGGGAGTTGTCTTTAAAAAAAAAAACTTTAGATAATAAATAATTACTATCCCTTCTAATACATAAACAGTTATAACTTGAGTTCACAAATGTTCCAGTTGCAAAATATGGTAATATTAATATTTTATTATTTCTCACATAATTACATCACCACACCACTTATCTTTCAACATTACCTCGTTACACTAAACCGTTTGTATCAAGTACTACAATACATGTCCTGAACAGGCCACTTGTGTCCTATCGATCTGCATAATAATCTATAACATATTTTCAACCTTTAGAGTCTGATTTTAAAGTTCATATCACTTTCAGCGAGAATCAAACGGGTGTGCTGTCGATAAAAATGTATTCAGCTCAACGGAATGCTCCATACGCATTTACTACATTTTCTTTGAAAGCAGGACAATATTTCAACGTTTTAAACTTGGTACTTCAGCTTAAGGACTTTTAAACGGAAGGACACTGGTGCAAAGATGTCAAGAGATGTTAAATATGAGGTTTTAGAACCTACCGATGAATGGGAACTCTAGGAATTGGATAATTATCCATTTGAATTTAGAATTCTATTTTATATTTATATTTTATATAATTTAGATTCTAAATTTAGAACAGAAGTAAATGGGCGATGACTTTAGTCTGATACAGTCTATTCCAGTGACTGGGGGATTTTTATTAAGCTATTAAAGGAAAACAATTTTAGTTTGTGTGGAATCCTCTAAGTGCCAACTTTTCAAAGGGTCGACGAAGCAGGCATGTTAGAGATGAGACAATTTAAGCTACACGGTTCCCCTGCAAAGTATGATACTTCTTTCATCCGATGATCAAGAGACTGCTTGTATTTCCTTTCTGGGAAATTTTATTAACAGTTTTTTTTCCTATAGCTCCGCAGAGCAACTGTTCCCACCTTTTCCGATTCGTTTTGTATAGAACAGAAAGTAATAGTAAAAAATCAATACAATTTGACACTTAAGTGTTGAACGTAGTTCAAAGGCGAGTACACATATTAAAGAGTTTGGGCGCTCGCCAACGTTTCGCGACCAGGTCGACTCGACGTCACCATTTATTATGTACCGGGCCAATCTTTGTTTACGTGTTCCAACCACACCCGCTGGAAGCCTCAACGCTACTTATTTATTAAGGTATCTATCAATTTATGATATACTATGGGTAAGATATATACTATGAGATTTAGGAGCCACGGAATTTAAAATGAAAAAGGTAAATAGAAAATGCATTCTGTATTTATATCATTAAAGCATTATTCAGAACCTCAGTTTTTCAAATGAAATATTTTGAGAGGTTATGTATGTTGTACTTTTTCACATTTTACGTTAGCGATTTTTTCACAATACCTGAGGACGGCACACGGTCGAGCTTAAACCAAAAGTACTAACTATTGACAAGTTGATCCATGGTCTCGTGCGGGAAACTTTCCGTATGGATACCCATCACAAGGTCGGCATGCTATCAGACCCACGCCAATCACGACACTAGACTATAAAGTGCGATGTCTTTGGGACAGCCAGCGCAAAAACTTAGTGCACACAACAACACAGGCACTTTTAAAGTGTTTGGTGAATATTCATCCATTTATCTTTGCTTGCCTACAATATTGTTTCAATGTGGATAACATTATTTGTATTATTGATTGTATAAAACCAATAATACAAATAATTGTACGAGTTACTGTTAAAAATACCCAAAACGGTCCAGCAGTAATCGGGGAACGTACATACAAAAATGATTCCGACTAACTAAGAACCTGCTCCTTTTTTGAAGTCGTTAAAAAAATAAATCAATCTTCGTTGGAAATATTTTGGTGTGATATTTATTTATAATTAAAAAAAAGATTGCAGGCTTACACAAGTGGCAAACATTTCTTGCGTTTCTATTTCTAAAAACGTCCATTAATTCTAATTAGTCTAAAATCCATTAATTACGTGAGGCCTTTAGAGGGCGAGAGGGTCAATCCGAATCTCAGCAAATGTCCCGTAACCACGTGATGTTTTTCGCAAGAAACTGTAAAAAGTCACTCGCGAGTCCCTGTAGTTTAAAAGGTTTATGTACGTTTTTTTAGTAGTTTACATTTAAGTATTTCATTGTTTGATTTTATTACTGTGATTCAAGACTATGCCTTAAATACTAGTGTTCACTAGTCCTAAATAAAAACAATTAACGCAATCAAGCACAAATTACTTATTTACACTAAAAATACGCAATTAAAAAAAAAATATGTGAGATTAGTGGGGTCAGTTTCGTATGGGTACCTACTATTTTAAATGTATTGTAAGTGTAATTCTTCGTTATGGGCAGCCTACAAAAATTGCAACGACTGCATTTTACTGAAATTTGAACAATTAATTATTACAAAGTCAATTACCAGCTGATTGTTAAAATCACCGTTTTGTTTCATTTTCTACAAGGTGTTGACGTTCGCTCCGTAACGAACGTTATATTTCTTCAGCTTATGTCAATCCCATATATTTACCTTCCTACTCTACTGACGTTTTAGAAAATAAAAACCGTCTTGTCTAAGCGTTAAGCGTGTTAAGCGAAAGCTCACTAGATTTTACACAAGCACCTTAGCATGAGGAGAATGGTTTCTAATTGAATTCCACATGATCTCACCGTGCGTTGTTCTGCGAGCTCACGTAGAATGGTGCCGTGACATAGTTTCTAATTTGAAACGGGGCCTTCTTGGTATACTTATACATATTAAAAGTGATGACTTTTTAATCAATGAAGACGATTCGGCTTTCTTTAATTGCAGTTTGCTATTTTATCATCAAATAACAATATAATCACAAAATGTCCAGGAATTTGAAGTACGAATAATAGATATAAGTATCGCTTGCTTGCTATTTACTACTGTTAGTAACATCACACTTTTGAATTTAGTGACGGTTACAAATGTAAGTCACCCTCTTGTCACCCACAGTCTTGATTTGGCATCTTGTGATTCACTAAAATTCACTTGAAAGGCTTTTTATTGCAGCAAAATGCACTGCAAACAAAGAATTATCTGCGTCAGACAAGAAGTGTTTCTAGAATGGTGGCTGTTTAAATAGATTTTATTGTTGAAACTTCAACAATTTATTTATACATTATAGTAAATCTTTTTTTTCTTTCTTTTCTTTCAAAGTATAAGTTTGTAATCACAAAAACTATTTTTATGTGATATAACAACGAATTAACAACTTTCGGATTTTTTCCTTTACTTGTGCTGTCAGTCCTTGTTTCTTACCAAATTTAATGATTGCCATATCATTTGACTGCGTTGACTTGGAAGCTTGATTTTTCTACAGCTTCAAGGGACCGAGTATTTGGTATTAATTTCAACTTGATGCGTCTGCGGGTTCCTGAGACAAAGGATCTTGACAGACAGACAGACGGACAACAAAGTGATCATATAAGGGTTCCTTTTTTCCTTTTGAGGAACGGAACCCAAAAAGTGTTAAACATATTTTTTTTAATTTGGTTACAATTTATATTAAATAATTACAATTATTAAATACAATTTATATTATTTAATATAAATTGTAACCAGTGGAAATATCATGTTTCTTGTTAGTATGATACTGCCTTAAAACTTTTCTATTTAAACTAATAAAAAAAAACTATAGAGACTTGCCGAGAGAAAATCTATCGTTCATAATTTTGTACCTATCAAACAGAAAGTTCGCACTGACAGTTAATTTTCCGCCCGCTAAGTAATTTCATCAAAACATTATTCATTTTTCAAGAGTATTTTACAACGTATTTCACAATTTCATTAAAATGATGTTTATTAATTTACTCAAAAATAACAAGGCGGCTAGATTGTCGGCAGGATGAATGATAACATTGTGAATAATTTTACAGTTTTATTAACTTTGTTTAACAGCTTAAATATAAAAAAGTTTTAGTTAGAATAAAAATTCTATTATACTATACAGAGTGTATATGACAATGAACACTTACTTAAATCACTGAAAGGGCATGACTCTAGCATGCAGTTATAAAGCGTTTTTTTTTTGGTTGCTAAGCCATTTATGCTTCTCATAATGTATATGCTGAGGTTGAGCTGATGGTGAAGTACCAGAAAAACTCCTCAACAATTAACGTCCCCGCATCGGGAAAAGCAATATTTATATTAACAGAAGGTGATATCTCTCTATTGGAGCTTAGATAAATTACAAACCGACCCATTAAAATGTTTCTAAATTTTTATTAGTGCATATAGAGCTTTCTAAAGTTTTCCTTTCTCCTTTTTTGAAGGTGGTTAAAAATAAAGTTTAAAATAATTTATAAACATGCTTTAATAGCGAACTAAACTAGACCAATACTACAAATTATTTCATTTTAATAAATTACTGGAACTTTTTATCACTGTAGATCAAACTTTTTATACTTAAAAAAACTTTGCGAAGGGACGAATATATACGTAGCTCTCAATAGAGTCTAAACTTTAGAAGACTTTATATTTATCAGGTTATCAGGTCAAAATCTAAATATATATTATGTTTTAAACCGATAACTTTAAAAACTTACCTAACAAAAGTTTTCTTCATGCCACCACTCTCTCTTACAATCATGATAACTGACTATTCAGTATTGAATTTCAGATTTTTTCCTCACCTTTCTGTAACACGCCACCAACTATCTCTGTTGATGTGTATCATACTGTATTGTAAGTGCGGTCATACCTCCTTGAGTAGTGGGCTAGGTAACCGTTTATTTTGAGCATTAAAGTATAAAATAAAATTGATAAAATGTAAAATAAATTAAAAATGAAGAAACAAATGGTATTCGTCAACCTTTTAACTTTTTATTTCGGGTAATTCATTTATCATATGCACACAAACCGGATGTTGGTTATAAATGTCTACTGGATATATGAGCAGGACCGCAGGCAAAATTTAATACTTATAAGTTTTTACTCCCATGAATTGTGTTTTATGAGATAACTTTTTGATGTATATTTTCCGCTTGGTTATGTTCAACATTTGATGAGAATGGGTATCTACATATATTTTTATGTGTCACTTGTGCTTCACAGTTACGCCCATTTTAAATTCGGATTGTTAATGTACATTCCTGAAATTAACGTAAAGTTAAACCGTTTTGACGTTTATAGTAACTGTTCCCCTTCATACTCGTCCAACGTGTATCGAATCGAATCTATCCATCGTGTAACGAAACCTAAAATGTTTTGCATCTAGCAGTCCGTATAAAGCAAAAACCGTAGTTCAAACAATATTTTCTATTAATCTCAAGGTGGCAACTTTTCTTCATAGCACCGGTTACAGTAAAAATATATATGGCTCGTCTCTTCTTTTTTGAAAGACTATGACCATATACCATGTAGGTAAAGTTAGCTTTAAAGTTTCGCGTTCCCTGTTCCTCAGCCTTTGACTACGGCTAGTGCAACCTGGTAGAAACGTCAGACAATTCAAAGGTATGAAATACGAGTACCTATTGTATTGTGATTGAATACCACGTAGGTACGTTAAGAAATTCGAACAAATAAAAGTTGCATAAATTTTAACATATAGTATACTAGCTGCAGCCGGCATGTGTTGCAACGCCTTTTTTTCTTTTTTTAACGATTGAAAAATGAGTGAAAATTAATAAAAAAAATCTATTACCTAAACAGTTTTTATCAGCTTTGTTGAAAATCCCAATACGAATGAATAACATTGAAGCTTTTGCCATGTATTTGGAGTGCAGCCCTCATAGCGATGCATTAGTAATAGCTAAATGGACGATCGAGATCAAAGCACGTTTTAGTATATTGGCCGTACTTACATGAAGTATATCAGTAACATTGTTTTTATTTCGTAAAAAAATTATATAGGTAGTTTTAGCGAAATGGTAAAAATAGCATAATATGTATACATACTGTTTAACGTTTTATTTTCTATTATTTATAATCATAAATGGTAGGGTAGGGTAGAGTAGGCACCTCCATGGTGTACCCTGGAAACGAGGGCGATGACTCTGCTCTTCCGCCTTCGAGGAGGGCGTCATCGCTAGCAGCTAATCTTCTTTTTATTTCATTCTAGTAAGAAGAGGAGGCCTTAGGCAAAATTTGACAGATTCCGCCTGGGCGAAAAACTAACAACTGAAGTTGTGAGTATTAATATTACTACTCACAAGTTTAGTGGTATCACTTGGGCCTTAGCAACCCTCTCCCCTTCTGATAGCGCTCTTAAGACCCTACTCACAATCTTTGTGATTAACTCTTAAAATGAATACGTTCATAAACACGTGAAACATTTCATTGGGACAGTGACCATCGAATATCTGCTGGAACTGCAATCACTTTAGTAGACTGGCCTACAGCAGACCTCACTACAACTAAATAGAGTCAGACCTCTATGGAACACAGGGGTTAGATTTTCAATCCATAAATGACACATCTGGTGTTGAGATCATTTATAGTCAACGGTAATCGGTTAACATAAGACGGCTCAATAACTTTCCAAACTTACTATTCGTCTATTTTCACATACAGTGTAGATAAAAAACGCAAGCGTTCGCAGAAATATGATTTTGATTTACAAGCTGCAACAACTGCCGCTAGCTACTTGGCAACTCTGGCAGCATTTCAATAAATAACTACGAATATCGCTTAATCTCAACACTTTTTAAAAATAAACTAAATGGAATTCGAAAAAAAAAAATTAACAATGTCGGGATTGATTTATTATGTTTAGACAGGCTAATAAATTCACTAGATACCAATCAATCTTATTTTTCAGAATTAAAAAGTAATTAAGGCTTCTTACAAGTGATGACATTTTAGGCGTTATTAGTAAAAAATTCCACAAGCTACACGATGTGTGATACCGTAGACGTTTATCTACAATGGAATCGCACCTTTAAATTATTATTTTAATTTGTAAGTGAGTGAAATGAACAACAAATTTATTGGTATCAAGTTGATGTTGATTTCTTAATGTAAATGACTACTAAAATTAAACTAAAGTAATATGTACAAATATATAATGCACATTATATATTTGTACATATACATTTATGATACTAAAGAACGCCTATTTGATATTTTGACATGCATCTACTGAAAAAATATTATTATGGTGAAACTACAATGCAATCTGCATTGCAGTTTCGTTTCATATCCTTCTCTCAAAATAAGCAAATGTATAAAGTTAGTGGTTGCCAAATAAAAGGTGCAGTCGTATTTGATCAATATTTTTAAACGAGTACAAGAAAGTTACGCTTTCTCATTAATAAAATTCGGCTACTCGTAAACTACAATTTTAAAAAGAAAATATCAGCTGTTCTTCTCAAAACACTAAAATACTGACGTCAGATACATCAACAATTATGAGGATGTTTTTGCAGCATCCAATTATTTTGAAAAGTTACTGACCCTGCACGCTGTCTAGAGATGCTAACTCCGCGTTTTCAAGATTCATCCATTAAGAGTAAAGACCCAATTTCCTAGCAGCAGTTAATCTCGGGCGTAACGAGTCCATTTAGTAGACACTAGGACTATTACAGCATCGAGTAAGCTGAAATTAAGTCATTATGTACTTACTATTCACCGATATTTTAATAGCTCTATCCTCTAACCTCCGTTACGAAATCATGGCTAGAAGTATAGACCGTAGCTAAATACCAATATTGGTAGGTTTATAGTTTGAGTTGGTAGAACAATAATGAACCTACAATTTCAGTGATAATCATATTACTGGTATCACAATCCAGTTAACTAAGAAATTGATTGACACTTCGTCCATAAAACATGAAATGCAACTGCGTTAGATATTCCTTATATTATGACGTTGAAGGTAGATGGAATCGCAAAAAGAAGGTAATACTTTCTGAAGGGTTCATTTTAAAATTTTGAAAATATACGTGTATACGGACAGTATCAATACTAACTACAGAACTTCGATATTGCCTAGCACTTGGGTTGTGGTTGGTCTGATGGCAGACGCTTCCCGTAAAATATCGATGTAATATCGATGTTTGGCCGTATCATAGTTAGACTGAAAGCCAACCCCAACTTAGTTGGGAAAAAGGCGCGGTGGATGATGAGGAAGATAGACAGTATCAATACAAAAGTATAGAATGGAGTGAACAGTTTTTCACAAAAACCTAAGACACATGCACTCACGCCTGTATCCCCGAAAGGGTACGCAGGCAGAAGTGTATTAAAGGCCCACATTATGCAAAAGTATAATTTAGTTCCACTTACGTAATAGGGGTAAGCCTATTGCCTTCAACCGGGCATTTTGGGAATTAAATGGGAAAATTGGGAGTATATTAAAATGATAAGCTAAGTAAGAAGTTAATGGAAGGAAAGGGATATTATAGGATATTACTTATAGTTAAACGAAGTAGGCCCGCGAGGTGCCTCGCGAAGTAGAGGCACATCGGGACGAGCTCCGCCAGATCCTGGTGGTGGAGTGGGAGCAGCGACTTGCGCGACCTAGTGCGGGGCACGCCATAGCGGCGGTAAGACCTGTCCTACGAGAGTGGCTGGAGAGAGGGCACGGGGCCCTCACCTTCCGGATGACGCAGGTGCTTTTCGGACATGGTTGCTTCGGCAAGTATCTGTGTCGGATCGGCCGGGAGCCGACGTCACGGTGCCACCATTGTGGTAACTGCCCCGACGACACAGCGCTGCACACACTGTCGGAATGCCCAGCCTGGGCTAACCAGCGCCGTGATCTCGTCGTGACAGTCGGTGCTGCGGGTAATCTCTCGCTCCCAATCGTAGTTTTGGCTATGGTTCGGAGCGAGAGCGCATGGAACGCTGTCGCCTCCTTCTGTGAGGAGGTGATGTCCGCAAAGGTATAGAACAGTTATTAAATGTTGCTATACTTAATACGGTGTTGATAGACTTGAAACTTATTTCACAGTGTTCATCTAGAACAGTGCCATCTATCACATACATTACTGCAACTTTTTCGATGCAAACGTCATAAGTATCTCAAGCGATCAATAACTTAAACTTAAACCTTGGTTAACTGTTACTGTAGCCAAGTAGATAATCTAGAGGGCGTTACAATATGCATGAGCTGAGTAATGTAACTGTCAGACGACCATTAACAAGATGTAAATCACTGGAAAAAGTAGACATGAGCGTTTCTTTTAACTCTTCATATTCGGAGGAGCTATTAGGTAAAAGCTTAGACATTTCTACTCATGTAACGACATTATGCAGAGAGGAATTTAAAATAGAAATACATAATCTAAGGTCTAACTTATTAACCACACAAAACGAATTGGAAAATGTGATACTTGAGAACACAGCACTAAGAAAACAAATGACACAATTATCTCAGGAAATCGATACATTGAGACAAATTTGTAGAAGTCCTCTAACATCACTGCGTAATATTCAGACTTCATCAAAGAAAAGTAGTGTCAAACGTCGACTTACAGACACTTATAAGAACTCACCGCTTGTACAACAAAAACTACCTTGTCAGGTTGGTGTAACAAAGCTTCCACAAGATTTCACTGTCCCAGCAATTAATCAACCCATGAGTAGTAACGTATCCAGTCCTGAGTCACAAATTGAACAGCAACAGGAAATGAATAATGACTCTGTCAGCTCTTGTTTTCAAGCTTTCGCAGATAACATTGAGAATAAAAAAAACAAAAACATAAGTCCAACTTCTAAAAAACAAACCGTACACAATAAACACACAAGAAAGGTTTACATTTTTGGAGGACAACTATGTTCTGGACTAACAAAACATCTTATCAAATCAAGACTCAACAGTTCTTACACGAAATATCAATTTGTGTCATTCGTAAAAAGTCAGGCCAGAACGGAAGAGATACTGAGTAGTGTCAAACTTTTTGATGTGACAGAAGAAGATAGAATAGTTTTATTTATAGGTGAGAATGATTCAAACCCATTCCATATCAAAGCAGAACTATGTTCTTTCTTGAAGTCTATGAATTGCCCTGTATTTATATCAAAAATTTATAGAAACAGATACTTGAACGAATATAAACTCAATTCTATGTTACGTATGATTTGTAAACAATATGCAAAATGTATATATGTTGATGTTAATTATGATAACCCACGGGATATTTTTCACAACTTATGTAATAGCATTAATTCTGTCCTGGATCAAACTGATTATAACCTTAAATTCTTAAGTTCAACATGCAAAGCTGCTTACAGAACATGTGCATGCCAGCAAAGGTCATGTACAATGGCCACAAAAAGAGTTCAATCTTGCTTAAATTCCTCGAAAAATAATCCCCGGACACATAACCAAAGCACGCAAACTGAAACAACAATGGCGCAACAAACAACTCTAAAAGAGGTGTTTTTTCGTACCTAACTATAACAAAAAAAAAAATTTTAGAATTTTTCACCAAAATATTGCTGGTTTATTAAATAAGCGTAATTTATTGGAAATATACCTAAACGAGTTATTAGAAAATAATCAAGAAATAGATATAATATGCTTGTCTGAGACTTTTCTTCAAAAAGGCCATGAACAAATAGCAAATATAACAGGATTCAACTTAGCAGCCTCTTACAGTAGGCAGACAAAACAAAAACGGGGGGGAGTATGCATTTTCGTTAAGAAAGGATTGCAGTACAAACAAGTAAATTTCAACGAGTATTCAGTTGATAAACATTTTGAATGTTGTGCAATTGAAGTAATTTCCCAAAACATGTTTATCATATGTTTGTATCGTACACCTGATTCTGATTACAATATATTTTTTGATAAATTGGAAAACATGCTACATAAAACTACTTACAGATGTAATAAAAAAAAAATTGTGTTGGCTGGTGATTTAAACATAGATACACTAAAATCAAATTTTAAAGCAACTAAATATTTAATTGAACTTACACATAATTATAACCTGAAATTACACATAAAAAGCGCTACTCGTCAGAAGGCCTGTATTGACCATATTATAAGTAATATCTCTGCAACAGGTGAATTACTACATTTTGACATTTCGGATCATAACACTGCTCAGTTATTAAGTATTCCAATTACAAGTAAAAATACAACACCGCTAGATTATTTCATACACAAAAGGGATTATAGTATTGACAACGTACAGAAATTTAAAGAATGCCTATCTAGCCTATCATTCAATGAGGTGTATGAAGAAGATAATATTGAGTCGGCATTTGATTCATTCCATGAAATCGTTACACTATTTTATAATTTATGTTTTCCTAAAACCAGAATTAAGATATCGAATCAAAGCTGTAAACCAAAATGGATAACCAAGGGTTTAAAAGTTAGTTGCAAAACAAAACGTTCACTTCGCTACAAATATTATGCACAGAAATCTAGCTCAACTAAAATCAAATACAAAACCTATTCTAAGATTTTACATAAGTGCATTAATCAATCTATAAAAAACAGAAATTCTGATATGATAAATCACTCTAAAAACGTGTGTAAAACCTCCTGGCAACTTATAAAACAAGAATCTGAGCCTAACAAACAAATTAAATTTATCGATTGTATAAAGAAAGGAGATGTTATATTAAACAATCCATATGACATAGCAGAAGCATTTAATAATTATTTTGTTAACTTACCTTATAAAAATGACTTTGTATATGACACATGTAAAACGAACTTAAATAGCACCATTTTCTTACAACCCTATACTTTCGATGAAATTCATAGAATAATAATGAGCCTGAATAACACCAACGCAGTTGGTTACGACGAAATAGCAACATAAATTATAAAAGCATGTTCCATAGAACTTACCCCTATAATCACACATTTGATTAATACATCCTTTGTAGACGGCTGTTTTCCAGGCTCCATTAAATTGTCTGTAGTTAAGCCATTATACAAGAAAGGGAATAAAACATGTTTTAATAACTATAGACCTATAACTCTGGTACCTATCCTTTCAAAAATCTTTGAAACAGCTATGCATAAACGCCTTACTAGCTTTATTCAGAAACATAATATTTTACGACGAGAACAGTTCGGGTTTCAAAGCGGAAAATCTACGACCCTGGCGTGCTATGATCTCGTTAGAAATGTGATAGAAGACCTAGATTCAGGTAAAGTAGTGACAGTAATCTTTTTTGACATGACTAAGGCTTTCGATTGTGTATCCCATAATATCCTAATAAAAAAACTTGAAAGATATGGAATTCGGGGATCAGCATTGAACTGGCTGCAGACATTTTTGGTAAACAGGAAACAATTCGTGGAAATCTACAATATTGATAAAAACTTGGAACTACGACCATATCACTCTAACCTGGTCGTGAATAATTATGGAGTTCCGCAAGGCAGCGTGCTAGGCCCACTATTGTTTTTACTTTATATAAACGACTTTCCTGACATAACCATGAATCCTTGTATTCTTTTTGCTGACGACATTTCTTTGATTTTGACATGTGATAAGAAAACTGACATTAATAAGTATAACATTGACATGAACAACACTATAGAGTCTGTAATAAAATGACTTAATAAAAACAATTTAAAAGTAAACCTAACAAAAACTAATTTTATACAATTTAGCACGTATGGTAGACTAAACAAAAAAAATTATATAAACTACGATAATCAAGAAATCCTGGAGGTAAACGAAACTACATTTTTAGGAATAACGCTTGACAAACACCTTAATTGGAAAAGTCATGTCAATAAAGTGTGCACGAAGATTAATAGGTTCGTATATGTGCTGTATAAACTGAGAAAAACCTCTACCCCGGAAACCGTACTTGCAGCGTACCATGGTTATGTATCCTCTGTCTTGAATTATGGCCTCATACTGTGGGGTAACTCCACAGACGTGCAAAAAGCTTTCCTAGCACAAAAAAAGTGTGTTAGAGCCATTGCTGGTATACCGCCTTGGGAGTCATGCAAGCCACTTTTTAAAAAATTTCAAATTCTCCCATTAGCAAGCATGTACATCCTGGAGGCGGCTAAGTTTGTTCGGCTAAACCCTAACTTATTTAAATCAGCTAAGGATTTGTTTCCCAGAAACACAAGAAACCCAGACAGAATTGTTGTGACAAAAGTACCCAAAACAACTATGTACTTAAAAAACTGTAACGTTATGTGTGGACGTATATATAATGCAATTCCTGATACTATAAAAGACTTACCTATAAATCTATTTCGAAAAAAACTTAAAATGTGGCTTGTTGAAAAATGCTATTACTCAGTATCGGAGTTAATGAACAATAGTGATAAAAATGGTAAACTTGCATGACCATCAATTAATTATATTTTTGACATTTAATATACTTAACTTTAATTGTAATTTAATAATCTATGTACATACTGACTATTTTCATATTTGCATGTCGTTAAACGACAAAATGTATCTGGCACTGTTTATTACACATCTGTCTATCATTGATGTACCTACATTTTAAGCAAATAAACGAATTATTATTCTCTTTATTCATCTTCTACCATATGAATTAAATTTTTAAATATGTACATAAAAATATATATTTAAAAATATAAAAAATAGTACACCACCGACATCGGGTACAGGGACCAAGATACCGGTGGTTAGGGCTCCAAAGACAGGAACCTCCTCACTATACGGGCCGTGTCGAGAAGAACTGCCTTCTGCATCAGTCCCTTGATCCAACCGTCTAACGCGAGCCTCTTAAGGTGTTGATCGAGGCTCTTGGCTATTAATCCATGAGCCGATATGACAATCGGAACAATGATCGCCGATTCGACATTCCACATATCGACAATCTCGTGAGACAAATCCAAATATTTATTTATTATTATTATTCTCTTTATTAACATTTAAATACATATAAATTACATTTTTAAATACATTATTAAAAAAAATATATATATTTAAAAATATAAAAAATAGTGTCCCACCGGTATCGGGTACAGGGACCAAGCTACCGGTGTCGAGAAGGACTGCCTTCTGCATTAGGCTCTTGATCCAGCTGCCTAACGTGAGCCTCTGAAGGTGTTGGTCGAGGCTCTTAGCAATTAACCCATGGGCCGAAATGACTATCGGCACAATGATTGCTGAATCCACATCCCACATGTCGACAATCTCGTGAGATAAGTCCAAATATATTATTATTATTATTAAGGAGGCGGCGGAACGGGAGAGAGAGCGGAGTACAGCTCTCTCTGCCCGCAGCAGACGCACCGGGCGCCGGAGGGCCTTTAATGACCTCCAGCCACCTTAGGAAGTGGCCTGCGGGCGGCGAACTTTTTTGGGGAAGTCGTCGTCCAAACAGATACAGGCCCGAGAGGCAGCATGCAGTGTTCCTCAGAGGAGTGCGGTCGACTGGTGATGGTCGCACCGGGTGACGGGACCCGTCTAGGGTGAAACGGGTCAATGCCTGTCGGGGGTTGCGGAAGAATGCAATAGCGATTCTCGCTCCCCTGATCATAGGCAAGTAGTGGAACACCGGGGTGGTTTTTAGTCGGTAAGAGTCCGACAGACCCCTTCGCCTCCCCAAGGCGGAGGACATCCATGTAGGATCTTCCACCTCGTCAACAAAAAGAAAAAAAAAAAAGTAGGCCCGCGAGAGTCGCGAGACACACTCAACATGTTTGCACGCCTCGATGGACATTATATTTCAAGTTATAAAATGTTGTATTTCAATGACCTACAACTAATCTATAAATTACCAAAAGTAATCCATAAAACTATTTTATACTGAAAAATTAAAGTCTCTGTACTTTATTTATTTATAATATTACGGTTCTTAAACCGGCAACCTATCGATTTTTCCAATCAGTAATGTAAAATGTATCGAAAGTAGAAGCTTTAATATCACTGAAACAAAGAGGTATATGTGACCTAAAATATCTCCTATATTTAAATTTGTTTTGGCTTGACTTTAAATACCGACCTTTCCTACATTGGACGAACATCGACATAGTTGTCAACGTATTAAAATTTCATTCGTAAATTAGAACCTGTGAAATTAAGTACAGAATGAGATTCTCAGAAGTGATAGAAAACAAAGGTAGTCTGAAGGCGGGCTATCGACGGACAAGCCTAGATATATAAAACTCCACGTTGAGATTTTAAAATGTATATTCTACCACTGGTCTATATACCACTGTTTAATAAACCAAATTTAAATGCGTATAACAGTGAAAAAGCGATTTAAAGTATTTTTTTGCACTTCCGAAAGTCACTATTATTTCTGAATACGCTGATATTTGTATATGTAATCTAAAACTACATAACACTAATTATTTCCTAAGTCCAACTTTCACATTTGAATTTCAGAATTTGTGGGTTCCTACCTTTTTCACAAAGTCTCTGTGACAATACTTTATTACTTTTAAAGATCTAAAGATACCCAACTTGCACTGGACTAGATTTCTTCAGTAACTTCTACGATATTATACAGAGAATTATAAAAAACCTAATTATTATAGTGCAATTTGTCTCTGAGTAAAATAACTGTAACATAAAACCCTAATTCCTTGCTTATAAATAACACAAAAAATGTAGGCAACAGTAACGTTAAAGTAAATTGCTTGTTGTGCTATATAAATTGCTTCTCTGAAAAGGAATTGATTACATCCCTGCTAAACAAAAGCGTCGCTTTTGAATTTGTATTTCTAAATGATGTTATTTAATTTTTTTGTCATTGCGTTTATTTTTGCGTGTGTTTATTTTTCAATCATATACGTCACTATCCGTATCCGTCATATTTATATTAATAAATAACATAACTAATTAAAACAAGTTGTGGATTATTTTGTAATTTTAACCATAGGAACAAGGTACGATACGTATACTGAAAGCATTGATTTGTGTAACTTCGGACAGAAAATTTTATTAAAAAAAACATAAGAATGAACGCGCTTAACGTCTCAACTAATACCTATAAAAACATTTACTAAATGAAAACAAATTTCACTTTCCCAAAATATGATTCAACTTAATAGCTACACGGCCACCTTTAGATATTAAATGAATAAATTTAACGTATACATAAAATGTGCCATCCAATAGAAAGCATTAATAATTTTATTCCGCATATTTGTTGATGGCACTTTAAAGGGACTACAACGTTCCATTTACGCCATTTTGATAAATAAGCATTTGGTGAAAAGCTCTTACCCAAAGCAGGATTCACACTGATTGATAATGATAGATGATGGGGTAGCTCCGCTATTATGTTGGCCTGCCCATATGGTTAAAGTTATACAATATAAGCTCTACATCACATACATATTTTGAAAAGTGGTAAGATATTTTTTTCGAAACTGTTATAATTTAAATATTAGGTTTCACAAGATTGAAATAATTGTAAAAATCTAAATATTACGAAAATGTAAATCTAAACATGTAAAAAATAAAGTTTCTTATATTGTTGTCATGTAAGTGACTATGTCTTAATGAGAAATAAAAATCTATAAACCGAAATCAATTTGTACCAAGTGTGATCACTCATACAAATAATATCTGATGGGATATATATGTTATCGGAAGCTGTCATTCTTAGGATATGTGTATTATGCCTAAAATTGACAGGAAATATGTGAAATAAATTTTATTATATACATTTCCTAGGAATTCTGTACTTATCCTAAACAGCGCTCGGAAATGTGCTAAATTCGAGACGTCGTGTCGGTACCTTAGTAAAACTACTAGTATAGTATTATGTTATCTGTGGTAAAACACAGCGAGGGCATGGCGATGGTGGCGTATTAGTACTGCGTCATTCACTTGCGTGTTGGCGAAAATATAAATCGTATTAATCGTAAAAGGATTAAAAAAGTCTCTGCAAAATCTATGTGCTTGAAAAATATAATATTGTGTAACTCCAGCTTACCCTGTAAAAATAAGTAAGATTTACATAAAAATAATGAAATCTTAGACAAATTTTAATTGTTATAATGTGACCTGATTATCGTACCTAATTAGTAATTAATAATGAATAGATTAGCTTTTATAAGAAATCTAGGGCCATGGTAGTGCCCCGGCCTACCTACTAACCTACCTTTTCTTGAAACAGAAGAATTTCGTCGTATTTTTGTTAAATTTTTATTTTACCATAAACTCACCCATGTCACATACTCGCCTGGTATAATATCTTATTTGCCATATCTTAGAAACGTACAACACATGCCTAGCTGATATATTATTTTTTTGCGCAATCACAGTCGAAATTCAAAATTGCAGCAATTCAAATCTTATAATCCTTATATTCTGATTCTATTGTTGCCATTTTCTTCTTCGTTTATAAAAATGTATAAAACCCTTAGTTGTAAATGCGATTTATACTCATTGTAACATATTATTATATATTTTGTCGCGGACATTGGTGTGGGTTATATGTTCACTCAATAGATTTACTATGTTTTATATTACCAATGTACACACCTTTTCTATTTTTATCGTTTGGATACCCCCTAGGGTAATCACCCCACCGGGGCCGCCGGTGAAGTGGTATGTCGGAACCGAACCGGCTAAAACAAATGTTCCGTCACAAATGAGTCTATTGCAAGGGACTCGGGTATACCCAGCGTGTGACTGTTAAATGTTTACCCACTATTAAATTAAAAAATCTTTGTTTTAGCTAAGTGCCAGTTCTTTCACAAAAATAAACAAGTTTTTTTCAAGTTTAATACTAAAAATAAGTGTCTATAATGAAGATTAATGTTGTATAATAGGGATTTTTTTTTATAAAATAAACCATGTTACACTTTGATCTACTTAAAGACGAAATATGATTAGACACATACACAGATTGCTACTTTTGTATTTATTCCAAGTAGAGCTATATTTTAAGGAGATATCTTCATCTCATTTGCATTACAGCTAGAATTCGGATATTGCTGTGATGTTTCTGTGTGATAAGCTCATTTCTTATCCGGATTGCGTACGGAGGTAACATATGATACTATTACTGTCGCACCGCGATCTTTGACATTGAGTCTTGTGATTTTGCATACAGTCATATGGAAACAAAATGTTGCTGTGAGCAAATTTATTGCTGAATAACAAATTGCACTTCTTTTTGCTCTTATACTCAAATTTGTTTCATAAGCTGGTCGAGTGTGGAGGTAATAGTCAAAATATCATGGCTGAACGTTGACAGTATGTGACTTTGTATACGGTGTCACATCAAGATACCAAAACATGACTTTAGGTACTGTCAGCAGAAACTTATTGCTTAATGATTATACTAATAGTCGATTGCCTGTGATATTTAATATTTGGAATTTTTTTTACTTATTTTTGTTATTTTTAATGGAATATTTTTGCAATCATGATATACTTACAATAATTTCAATGTTTTATATTTAGATTTAAAAATATAACACTATAAAACTACCCAAAGCATTTTTACTGACTGTACTACCAAATTCTTATAAACTTGTTGTGGTATTCGTTTTAAAAAGTGGTAGGAATTATTCCATGGACTCTCTTAACCTGTCTTTTCCCTCTCGGTATCCCAGTGGTAATGGTAACATGTTGAATGCTTTCCTCTTTACAATAATCTTGGAATTCATTGCTTGTGAATGCAGTCCCTCTGTCGGTGACAACTCTCTTGGGATTTCCAAGGTTTACTCTTCATGGGGAACAACAAAACAAACTTTGTAAAATCATCTATCATGGTAAGAATATAGTTGTATAACTTTTTGGTCTTAGTCAACGGGTCCATATTATCCAAATGCAATATATCTAAAGGGATAGTTTCCCTTTCTATAGGATTCAGGAATCTCTCCTGCTTTCCTGCCTTTCTGGTTGCCAGTATGCAAGTTACCACAAAATCATCTAACTGTTTATCCAAATCTTTTATATAATGATTTTGAGAAATTAATTCCTTCATTTTCTTTTTAGAAAAATGTCTTTCGTATGAGTCCTCATTATAATTTCTTTCTTCATAGCTTTAGGAGCAACTAGTAATTTGCTTGATCCTTTATATAATATGCCGCAATCGATTAAATAATGTTGATAAGACTTTTCATGGAGTATCTCTTTAATTGCCTTGAGACCATCATCACAATCCTGAGCTTTCTTAATATGTTCCTGCATGGGGGTTATTGTAGCCACATATGGATTCCGGCTTAGGGAATCAGCATGTCTCAACTTTTCACCGACTCATGTTCCACCTCGGAGCCATAGTCATTCAACATAAGCACCCACCTTGCTACTTTCGGAGTGAAATCTTTCTTCATTAGGGTTTGCTGAAAATCTTAACAATCAGTTACTAATTTGAAATGTTTCCTATACAAGTAATGACGAAACTTTTTTTGTGCCTTCGATTATAGCTAAAGCCTCTAATTCATAACTTGAATATCGTCGTTGCACCTCAGTTGTCTTACGGCTTATATACTGAGCTGGATGAAAACCACTATCAAGGTGATACTGCATTAAGTCAGCAGCTAAGGCCATACTTAAAGCGTCTGTGTCTAATTCAGTTTTTAAATTAGGATGAAATATCTTTAGCACTACAGCAGATGTTAACCTATTCTTTAGTGTGGAAAAAGCCTCTTACAGCTCTTTGCCAAACACAAAGTCCGCATTACATCTCAACAAATCATTAAGTGGACTTGCTATGACGGCATAGTGCTCTATGTAATTCCTAAAGTAGAAAGTCAACCATAGAAAACATTTGAGTTGCTTACTTGACTTGTAACATTTTGATACCAGTTTTAAGTACTAAGTTTTAGCCACAGACGAGAAAACCATTTCTACGGTGAATTTTAACTATCTATTTTCTATCATACAAATGTTACAGTAATAACTACCCTCTAACAAAATACAGTCAAACACAATCAATAGCTATTAAGTTGACATTCCCCTCACCGCTCTTTGAACTTCAATTTATTAAGCTTTGAAAAGGATCGCTGAAGATCAATGAGATCGGAGCATTTTGTGACCGATGTCGAAAACAAAGAAATAAACGTTTACGTTAATTTATTTAAGAAGTTCATGAAGGTTTCTATTTATTTTTTCATATTGCCAGCTACAACATTTGAGACGATTATTTACACAGACTTCTTTTTCATCAACAGAAGTAACGGCTTTGGTATTAGGTATTTAAATAGGTATATACTTCTTAATTTAAATTTCTAGTTTACTTATTTTCCATAAAAATGCACCCGCGAACATCGACAACTACAGATCTGACTATTATAAAGCAGCTAATTCTTTAGAACGCAATGAAAGCACACAACTAATATAATCCATCTCTGTTATCATACAATATTATGACGTCATATACACATTATAACCATAAGCAAATTTGAAACCTCCAAAGATCTGATAAAGTACACGTGAAATTGCTATAGCATTCAAGGATAGACTGATAGAAGTACATAAATACGGCGAAAAGTTAAGAAGGTACAAGCACCAAAATATAATTCGGGTCGAGAGATCTTAATATGACCATTTCTACTTACTGCTCGCTCGGAGAGTATCTCATAAATAATAATTATATCGTGCCTGCTACATTTTCTTACTGACTTCATTAATGAGGTTATAACACTGTAGTAATTAGTTAACGATGTAAAAATGTCATTATCAAATGATATAGGTAAAAAAGTAGTATGTTTAGTATTTGTCTGTCTGGTGTAATGGATGTTAGCATTTAGATCATTCTTTTTTTAGATTATCAAGAAATTTGAAGACCGAATATTGTAGATAGACATACTATTAGACGTAGCCGATGCATGATAAATGTACTCGCCACCACGCAACGCCTTCTTCGGAAAATACCTGCGTAATACAATCTAAAGATGACTAACCCACGAACCCACAAATGGTACAGAATATTGAGACAGCTGATAGCCGGACATTTGGGATTCGAGACTATCGACATGAGAAGCATCTTTTTGAAAACCACGATACAAAGCAAGAACGTGAAATTTAGTCACTATTTACGAAGGGTGATACAGGGAAAAGCGATTACGGAAACCAAGAAGGAAAGAAGAAAAGGATGTCGAAGAGCACTAAAGGATATCCAGTCTCGCATATTCTGAAGGTGATATATTAGACTGCCTCTGCAGCAGAAGCAGGGTCTAGACAGTGGCTTGTCTTCATGATTCATAAGGGAAGAAAACCGAGGATCTCCGCAGCCACAACGCCTATAGTTTGATAGGCATTTCCTTTCTAGGTCGATTACACTCAAGTACTCAATACTTTATTTGCACACCATAACGTTACAAAGATGTTACATTGGGTTTTACAATGCGTTATGGACTCTGTCGGGCACGGTAGTGTAGGAGAGAGGATGAAGTTCTTATGCCTAACTAGCTTATTATTAACTATAATATTTATTTATTTTTGTAAATATGTATATGATATAAATGTATTAATATTTACTTAGGGTTTCTTTTATTTTAATTATATCCTATAAGATTTTATTATCTGACAGTATATTTACAGGGTATTATCATCTATGTATTCCTGTAGTGTGTAGTATGCTTTATTGATTAATAATGACTTTAATATTTTTAGAAATTTTGTATTGCTTTCTTCACTTTGGATGGTATCTGGGAGCTTGTTATTAACTTATTTTATTTAAATTATTTTATGGACATAACAAACGGACCGGTAGAATGCATAGTTAATTTACGAGTAGAGCTTGGTAGGTTTAATCTATTTTTATACCTTTGTGTATGTTTTTGTGATGTCTTCTCTTCTGTTGTAGAATTCTGGGTATTGGCGGACAAATTTGCGTATTTCAAAGATTTTCATACAAGGTAGTATTAGAATGTTGTGTTCCTGCTTTGCGTTTCGTTAATTTTTACTAGTATCCTAATTATTATTTTTTTGTAGGGTAAAAAGTTGAGGTAAATCGGTATTATTGCCCTAAAGAATAATGCAATAATTAAACCACGAAGCGCAGTAGGTTGTCAAGGCAGTTTGCATGTCAGTGTTTTTTTTAATCTCTAAAAGCGTATGAAAACTGTGATATTTAACATTTTATTTTATTTACGTGGGACTTCCAGTTTATATAGCTGTCTATATTAAGACCAAGAAGTGTAAACTCTGTAACCGCTTCTACTTTAATGCTATTAAAACTGTAATTGACATATAAAAGCGATTTTTGATAGGGGTGGAAAGTCATTAATTTGGTCTTTGAAAACAATATGTCTAGATTGTTATCCTGCATCCAGGTGGTTGTTTTTATAAAAATATTGTTTAGTTCGTTATTTAAGGTTGAGTTGTTTTGGCATGGAACTAAAGAAAACATCGTCTGCCAAAAGTACACATGGCCCTTCTATGGTGTTAGGTAAGTCGTTTATGTATATGAGGAATAGAAGGTAACCTATGACACTTCCCTGTGGAATTGATGCGTCTATTGTTTTAGGGTCTGATCTAACGTTTTCAATAATGTGGGTGTTATTGTTAAAATATTCAATTTCCACTAATTATTCCCTATCTTTTAAATAAGACGTAAGCCAATCGTGAGCCTTTCCGCGTAATCCAGATCTATAATTTATTATTTTAATAATTTAATTATTTTCTCACAAAAGAAAACAGCTTTGATATAATTGATAATAACAACTTTAAACGGCCAATAACGTGCTCTATACATGTAAATTACCTTTTAAAAAAAGTATCACCGACTTCAATGCGCCTCAAAATACCCAAATCGCTTCAAGTGTCTGTATGAAATTTGAAGAGTTCTCTCGATTTCTCCAGAATTCCATCATCAGATCCTGACTTGATGACCATGAAACCACCTCCACCTGGGAAGTATACCCTTTCAAACAAAAGAAGAATTTCCCAAATCGGTGCCGGCGTCTTTGAGTAATCGGTAAACGTACAAAAAATATATACATACAGCCGAACATAGAACCTCCTCCTGTTTGAAGTCGGTTAAATAATGAATCTAGACAAATGTTGATATTGGATTATTTGAAATTTGAAGCTGAAAGACAAATATATAAATAAGTCTTGGGCTTATGCTAATAATTAAAAAAATTGTTTGACTTAAAGTACGTGGAGATTATCACTAATTGAAATGAAACAACTTCTTGTTACTACTGTAGAATAACTATATTTTCTGATGGAATACATGAGCTTATATAGGAATTAATGTAGGTTATCATACGTAGTCTATGTTACGTATGTATGCCATTACAATATTACCACCTAAAGGAATGTTAGGAATTTATGAACTTCCGATATAACATTATACGTCACAACCTACGTCATGCACTACAGACTTTTCCAAGTAGGATATCATATAATAACTCCGAAACTCAAGACCCAGCTGATATTTGTAAATACTTCTCGTTGTTCTTTAAATCAGTACTGAAACCGAATTATGTCACAGACGATTACGATATCAGTAATATACCCGATTGTGATCCGTTATCTGATTTATTAATTGACTAGCAACCCGCTCCGGCTTTGCACGGGTACAAATTATACACCTAAACCTTTTTCATGAATCACTCTGTCTATTAATGAAAACCGCATGAAAATCCGTTCAGTAGTTTTTCAGTTTATCGCAAACAGACCGACAGATGCAACAGGGGACTTTGTTTTATAATATGTAGTGATAATATAGAAACCTCAGAAAAAAAAATTTAGACCAACTTCGAAGTTTGGATGTTTCCAAGAGCCCCGGAGTCGACAATATTCCATCTTCATTTCTCAAAGCAACCGCTTGAACAATTTATAAACCTGTACACTGTCTGTTTAACAATTGTTTGTCGGAGTACCTTACGTAACTTATCACTGTTTGTTTATCCAGTAAAAGTTTTGCGATTTTTATAATGGATAAAAACATCGATAAAGAGTTTGTCTCAAATTTTGCATTGCAAATGGAATTTCATGTTCAAAGTCGCTGAAAATGTTACAGAAAGCATACGGTGAACAAACTTTATCAAAAACTCGTGCATATGAGTGGTACAGTACATTCAAAAGCGGTCGAGATTTGTTGGAAGATTTGCCTCACTCTGGTCGGCCATCAACGTCTTCAACTGAAGTTAACATCGCTAAAGTGAAGGAAATTGTGACTGAAAATCTTCATTCAAGTTTAAGAATGATAGCCGCTGAACTTTCTGTGTCTCACGAATCGATTCGTACCATTTAAAACGATCACTTGGGCATGAAACACGTTGCCGCTCGTTTAGTCCCGAAAGATCTGAATTTTCTTCAAAAACTCAATCGCGTAAAAGTCGTTGAAGATATGCTAGAACGAGTCAATTCTGACCCTACATTGGTAAAACGAATTGTTACTGGTGATGAGACATGGGTTTATGAGTTTGACATGCAAACTAGTCAACAAGCTTCGGAATGGTGACTTTCAACTGAACCGAAACCGAAAAAACCACGACCAAGTCGATCAAAAATCAAGGTCATGTTGACTGTTTTCTCTGACTCGATAGTCAGGTGTATAGGTGTTGTGAATTCGAAATTTTTGCCAGACTGTAAATAAAGAATATTATTTGAGCGTTATGCGGTGTTTAAAATTCGTCGAAAAAGGCCAAATTTGTGGAAAGAAAATTCTTGGATATTACATCACGACAACAATCCATCGCACAAGGCCATCATTGTGAACAAATGTTTGACCCAAAACTCAACAAATCCCATCGATCAACCACCGTATTCACCGGATATGGATCCGGCTGACGTTTTTCTCTTTCCAAAACTCAAATTACCACTTCGAGGTACCCGTTTTCCGTCGATAGAAGATATCAAAGAGAATTCGCAGCGAGATCTGAGTCGATTCCGGAAAATACATTTAAAAATGTTTTGATAACTGGATTATTGTCGTAAGTGTATTATTTCTGAAGGGGCCTACTTTGAAGGCGATACAATAAATTTGGAAGAATAGTTAACATTTTGTGTTTTATTGACCTTTTCCCAGTACTTTCTTAACAGAGTAGTATTTTATTTTAATTTACTTATTTAATTTAAATTTATATTGGTCTTTAGTTACCCATTATCTCTAGTTTCATTTTAGAAAACTGTTTAGCAAAAGTTTTCTCTTTTTCACTTAGTAAAGTTTCTTAAACGAAGGACAATATTTCAAAAACACAAGAATGTACGAAAAAGTGAAGGACTTTCTTTTTCACTTACAAATTTATAAGAATAACTTATCATCAAAACTCAAGTAGAAACATTTCTCAAACCAAATTCAATCTAAAGTGGCAGTCATTTTAAACTATCTTTAACAAAAAATTACGTCTCTCACTATTTCACACGAGAAGACAGGTTTTTAATCCATTTATCACTGAAATTAAATTCCAGATTTGTATGGAGGGAATGGTGTGCTGTAATGTGCCGTTCTTTGGTCACGGAGAAAACGACTGGCTCAAAGCCAAGTGAGGGGGTTATGGAAATAGTACGCAGCGTCAAATATGGTAGAAGATACGGTCTTGATTATTTTTTTAAAAAGTAGAACTTCTACAAGCAACAGGACAAACCTATTTAATAAATAACAAAGCGTGTAATGCAGTATGCTCCAGTATCCCAATGGAACACGAGCCGCATATCTCCTAAAAAGCTCCTATAAGCTCCTCATTGCTCGAAAACTTGAGCCCCTTCAGTTGTATTTTTAAATACAGGAATAGTGCAAACTCGCAACGCTCTAAATCCGGACTATAGAGGGTGTCCCAGCTATTTTATTTTAGCTTGGTGGAAACAGTCAGTATTTTTGCCATATCTTGATGCAAAAGCTAGTGCCGGGTCTTGAGTTGGGTCGTGCGTTTTTTAACGCTTCTAATACTTGAGTTAAAACATTCCTCTGTATATCATGCAGCAGTAACAGTCTTCCCTTTATCAAGCAACTATAGCCAATATTCCTCTCTTGGGAAAAAATACATCAACCTTTTAATAAATATTTTTTCTTTCTTTCTTTCAACCATCCTTTTCTTTACGGATCGGGACATTTTTACAGATGTCGGCAGGGGTTCATTTTCAAACACCTACACTTTACTCTGGGATTTTGTCTAAATGTAATACAGATATACCTACACAAAAAGTTTTAATTAATAAAATACATAAAAAGTTACTTGGCTCTATATCAGTTTACTCACCTTCATCATGACTTTATTTGTTTAATTGAACCAACCGCACTAATTTTTATTTTAGCTAAACATAAACATTTTGTAAGTACCGTATGAACACCCAAAATTTATACCTAATTACAGCGTAATAAAATAAATCTGACTTCATTAATAATAAATAATGACAACGGTTTATAGGTTATGTTTAGTACATTTCCAGGACAATAATTACATAATTGTAATAAATGACAGTTGTTGCTTGCTGCTTGTAATAGAAAATAGAACCACAAAGTTAGAACTGTGTACTTGTGTCATTCTTACCCCAAAATTGTATGAAATATTTGTCATAATTACCTTTATGATGTTGCTGCTCCTACATACAAACACTTTATGCGGGGGGACGCAAGCATCTGACCAATTAGAATGTTCTTGCACTAGTGTTTACAGGAACCTGCCAAAACCACAACGACAATTACGCCCTCAGTGGGTCATTTTAAAAGTTACATTTATGATATTGCTGCACCGGATGTAGACGCATGTTTGACATCATTTGTTATCAAGAATTCATTTTATTTTAGCATTTATGACGTTATTGCCCCGGTGTGCAATATATATAACATAAAGGAATATCTACTTACATATCGAGGATAAGCTCCAATAAAGCACAAAAAAAGCGTTAAAGGGTTACGGTGCCCTCCGATCACTAAATTTTACTCTTCATATTTTTTTCATATCGGGCGCCTTATATGAAAATTGATTCTTAAGGAGTAAACTCCAAAAATAAATGTCTAAAATAAAAATCTGCTGAATAGTAATATATAAAGATTGATTTTGCTTCGAGAGCTTAAACCATATACATTACTATACGTTAAGATGGCGGTATGTTATGGTTTGGGTGTATTGACAACACATCTCAACTAGGTTATCATTCCGTTCAAAAATTAAACTGTCTATATGTATGTAATAGTTCCCATATACAACAGGTACGAACGTCTAGGTACATCTGAAATGTAACAAAATAGAACATAATAAGATGTGAAACTAACGTTGGACAGAATTTTAACTGCACTTGAAGAGTAGCATTTTTTATAAAGAACCTGAGCAGTAATTCAAAGGAGAGGATTAGGTAGTTCGATCGATATTATATAATATATGTCCATTCATTCAAAGATATAACATTAACAACTTAGTTCCTCTAATCTACAAGGCAACTCGCACATTTTTAGTAAACTAGGTACCTACGTTCGATTTATTTTTTCTATTCTTTACTCAAGCGCAATCTTTGCTTCATTATTTTAGAGTTAGAAATTAAATCAGTTACACTTCGTAATGGTGATGTAGGGCGGGAGCGGGTGGGTGTTTAGGTTAGGTTAGGTTAGGTGTTCACTGACCGAAGACGTAGTGAGCTGTGGCGGCGTGCTGTTGGCGGTGTCGTTGGACATCGCCAACGCATTCAATAGTCTGCCATTCAGCTGCATCAGGGAAGCACTCCTCTATCATGGGGTGCCACAGTACCTGAGGCGGCTGGTGGCAGACTATCTTGAGGAGCGTACCGTCATGTACGAGGACCGAGATGGAGTTTTGAGTCGTCGGCCCATGTCGTGCGGTGTTCCGCAGGGGTCTGTCCTTGGACCACTCCTGTGGAACATGGGATACGACTGGGCCCTTCGAGGCGAGTTCCCCCCCGGGCTGGGCGTAATCTGTTACGCCGACGACACTCTTGTCACAGCCCGGGGGGTGAACTTTCAAGAGGCGGCGCGTTTGGCTACCAGGGGAGTCTCCCTGGTGGTCGGGTGCATCGAGGCGCTGGGCTTGCGGGTGGCCCTGGATAAGACGGAGGCCCTTTTATTCCATGGGCCCCGTCGTGGTCCACCCCCTGGCGCCTCTATCGTGGTCAACTCGGTCCTCGTACCGGTTCAGGCCCACATAAGGTATCTGGGCCTGATCCTCGACGGTAGGTGGCTCTTCGACGAGCACTTCCGACAGCTTGCTCCGAAGCTGGTCGGCGCTGCGTCCGCCCTTGGGCGACTCTTGCCCAACTTGGGCGGGCCCAGCGTCGCTACAAGACGGCTGTACACGGGGGTTGTCCGGTCAATGGCACTGTACGGTGAACCGGTATGGGCGGGAGCTCTGACCGCCCAGAATAGGGCGCGCCTCTGGCGCCCTCAGAGGGTTATGGCGGTCAGAGCCATACGCGGATACCGCACCGTGTCGACGGAGGCGGCGTGCGCATTGGCCGGGACTCCCCCGTGGGATTTGGAGGCGGAAGTGCTCGCCGAAGTATATCGGCGAACGGCTGAGTTCCGGGCGGGAAGCGGCAGTCGGCCCCCGCCCGAAGAGGTACGCGAATGTCGTGAGGCCGCTCGCCGAGCCACCATGGCTCGTTGGTCGTCCCGGCTGGAGGCTCCACGTGCTGGCTTTGCCGCCGTGGAGGCGCTCCAGCCGGTCATCGTCGAGTGGGCAGGGCGGCAGCACGGGACCCTTTCCTTCCGACTGACGCAGGTCCTTTCCGGGCACGGCTGCTTCGGGAAGTACCTGCACTCGGTCGCTAGGAGGGAACTGAGTCCCGCCTGTCACCACTGCGACTGCAGTGAGGACTCGGCTCAGCACACGCTGGCGGTTTGCTCCGCCTGGGCGACGCAGCGTCGGGCCCTCACTGCAGTCATCGGAGGGGATCTCTCGCTACCGGCCGTCATACGCTCCATGGCCGGTAGCGACAGGAATTTTACCGCGGTCGCGACCTTCTGTGAGGACGTCATCTCGCAGAAGGAGGCGGCGGAAAGGGTCCGGGAGGACGATCTCCACTCTAACCACCTCACCTCAACTCAACTCACCACTAATTGAGACGATTTTACCCGGAGGTGGTGCCCGCGCTTTTGCGGGCAGGCGCTAGGGGGGGTCCGGATGTCTTAATAAAGCTGTTCCCGGATCCCTCCTACTTAAGGCGCAGTACGGCACACCGTGTGGTTTTAGTCGGTTCGATTCCGACACACCGCCCCGCCGAAAACCCCGGCGGGGTGACGGCCCGAGGGGGTTTCCACACGCACAAAAAAAAAAAAAAAGGTGTTCACGGGCAATTTTCCGCAACTCCACGGCAAGGCGCGTATTTTGCGTTGGTGGGAATAAAAGCTATTCGAGCCACCCCAACTCCCCGAAGAATCCCAGTAACCCCTTCACGTTACCGACGATCTCGGAGAGCGACCCAGGCGAGCCAAGGTACTTAGCCCGGTATTCTGCAACCCCCTGGCAGTCCAGAAGTACATGGGTTGCTGTTTCCTCTGCTTCCATGCAAGCTCTGCACAGTGGGCTGTCCGTAGCTCCTATAGCAGAAAGGTGTTTGTTAAACGAGCCATGCCCGGTGATTACTCCGGTTGCCACTCGCAGCTGACGCTTGTCCAGCCGGAGTAGCGTCTTTGACAGCCGGCTGTTGATGGCGGGGAGTGCCGCCCTCGTCTGCCCGCAGTCTTTATGGCTTGCCCATATGAAATTGTGTAGGTCTCTAGTGCGCATCCTTACCAGTGTCCGAATTTGACTGAAAGGGAGGGGCACCATGGGTTCCGGGCCCATGACGCACATCTCCGATGCCCTCCTGGCCAACTCGTCCGCTGCATCGTTGCCTCTAGAACCGCTGTGACCCTTTATCCATTGGAGGGTTACTTTGTTGAGTTCGCATACCTCATTAAGACGCTGGTAGCTCGTAGATTAGGCCCGAACTGATGACATTGTCGTCGAGGGCTTGTAACACTGCCATGCTGTCGGATAGTATACGTATCGATTGATCCTTTACCTTCCTTGCAATGACAGCTGCGGCAGCCATGGAGATACCCAAACATTCGGCCTGTAATACTGTGTTATGGGTACCTAGAGTGGCTGTTGTTTTTATATTTAGATCCTCTGAGAAAACCCCAGAGCCAGTGCCATACCTTGTCTTGGAGCCGTCAGTGAAGATCCTGAGCTCGCGAGTGTCTAGACCCTCGATGCGTTGGTCCTCGTGTAATTGAATTCTATATTTTTTATCAAATACCAACCGTTTAGGGATCCAGTCGGTTATGGCCATCGCAATCGGTATGTCCTTGGATATCTCTTCCAAAATCACCGTATGCGGGCTTCCATTGTCCCTCCACAGGTGCAGCGTCCTTAGCCTTGTCGCAGCTAGAGCTGCTTCCTGTTGTATATACAGGTGCAGAGGAGCTAGATCCAGCATAAATTCCAGGGCAGCAGTGGGTGTGGTCCTCATGCAGCCCGTACTGTGGTGTACAGCCATAGGATGGTCTTGGGGGATAGTCCCCAGCGTCTGCCGATCATCCTCTTGTACTGCCAGAAAATGATGCTCGCCTTCTCTATCTTGTAGTCTATATGGCTGCTCCAAGTCAGCTTGCTGTCAAGAATTACACCTAGAACTTGTTCAAATTTCTCCTCGTCAGAACGCTATGAACTATGTCGATTTATTGGAAGAATCAATGTTACCGACTTTGCGAACCGTTTACCCGCGTGAAGAAGTGCAAGTATTCTCCTATGTTCATGATAACTGTCGAGTGCATACTGCCCGAATTGTCTCAAATTGGTTTACCGAGCATGAAGATGAATTTACTCTCATTCCATGGCCGTCTAGGTCACCAGATCTTAACCCAATAGAAAATTTGTGGGGTTTGATGGTTCAAATGTGGGATAATAGGAACGAGAGGACTAAAGAAGCAATTGAGCTGCATTGTAACGAAATTTGGGATTATATGAGGGGAAGTGACATTTGTAGTCGTCTAATCGGGTCTATGCGTAATCGATTATTAGACGTTATTGAAAGCCATGGCGCTTACACTCGGTTTTAGGTTTTCCCACCCACCACCACCACCAGTAATCCCACCGGCCCAAACCATTTGAACCATCATACCCCACAGAATTTCTATTGGGCATTTTTGTTCTTTATTCACTTTACCACTTTACGACGAAATAAAATAAAGTTTATAATTCTTTAACCTTACTGTTTTATTTTTTGTGACTAAATGTTACAAAGGTCTTTTTATAAAGAAACAGATAGACTTGACGCATGACTGAGGCAAATCCCGAATATGTTTGTTGCAACCCTTATTTAAAATGAAGGTCTTGGCGATAGCAAACCTTTTTTGTGCAATACAGGCAGGTGAGGCAGTGGCAGTGATCGTAGCCTGTGCGAAAGGACGAATTTAACAAAAAAAAAACAATTTTATCATAGCCTCATAATACGTCATAATAATCGTCATGCGTCTATGTCATCGCCTTGTCAGTGACTGTCAGGGTCTTGTAAAGTGATAGATAACAGATTCGTTACTAAGGAAATGTATGCTCAAGCTAATTTCAACCTACTGGTATAGAATGACTGTAGGAAAATGACCCTAAGGGGGGTCACGATTCAATTTGTTCGATAGTACCTTACCTTTGGCGATACCACGAGTTGCGTATTGAACAATGTGGGCAGACAATAGTTGCCCAAGGCTCGTTTGAGAGTGAACCTTACCAGCTCGGCTTTAGATGGGTTGACCGACAGGTCATACTCAATGCACCATCGCTCCACTAAGCGTAGAGCTGACTGCGTTAGTTCGCAGATCGTACTTGTAACCTTACCTGATATAAGTATAGTCAGATCATCTGCGTAGCCAACCGTATAATAGTGGTTCGCATTTAGTTTTGTGATGAGGTCATTTATGACCATATTCCATAGGAGCGGCGAGAGTACCCTGTGGGCATCCCCTAACTAATTAATGATTAAAAACGGGTGGGTGTTTAAATATGTTCGAATGAAGTAACTCATATACGCTTCATTCTTCAGGTAAAACATTAACAACGTTTAGAGTCGGTAAAGGGTGTAATCGAAGAGTCTGGGTAAAAAAATGACTAACATAATGACAGCGTGAAAGATGACTTTTGGAACTATTTACGTATACGCAAGCTACATCGGTCGGAAATTCTTAAACTTATTGTAACCTTCCAATTTCTTATTTTTATCTTTTTAGTCATTGTTTTTAATTTACCAAAGAGATGGTATGTACGAATTCATTCTATATTTGGGTAATAAATTCGTGTAAATATTTTCGAAAATAACTAATTTCCAATAAATTAAATAACAAACAACGAGGAACAAGCAGTAAACGTGTCACACGTGGATCCGATTATAATTATGAAACACAAAAGTAAAATTAAAAATTTTGAAAACACCCACGACGATTAAAACGTAATCGAAAAAGGATAAAATAATTTAAAAACCCCCGACTTAACCAGATTATGTAATGAAAGATATTAAACGTAAAAAGCTTTTTATAATAGAGTTGATCTCTCGCGAAGTCGGTCATATAAACAATGGAGTATCAGTTTTCATAGCACTGGGGCTGCCATTAAACTGAAGAACTAAAGTTACATAGTGACATAGTGTGACACAGGATATCTTAATTTTAGTTGAAATTTGAAATAGAGAAGGCAGCCCTCGATGGATATTCTTTGGTTGTTTATTAAGTTCATAGGTAGTTAAATATGTTATTTATGATTGCCACATCTAAATATATCTTCGAGAAACAAATAGGCAAATGGCAGCTCGCAGTGCTGCCAATCGTGCGAGGCAAGGCGGGTTAAGGTCAAAATTTCAAACCGATTGAATCACCGACGAACTTGCTCGTCTAGAATGTATTCGAGATATTAATTAGTAAAAGCATGTGACCTATGAGCTAATAGCTAGTAAAACAACCACTTTTTTGTAAGAATCCGTTTTTTTTTTTACACTGAGAGATCCTTGTTTGGGAACCAGTTAAAGATGAAATTGAGTACTACCTGAAGATCCCAAGTGCCGATATAATTAGAAACGGACGCTGTTACTTTCTATGCTCCGTTTAGCAATATTTGAATTCAGGTGTTCATTGGTTCATAGTAGCGATAGGATAGATCTCGAAATAAATATTAATTATTATTATTACGCATGAAACTCGCTTTCGAAAAAAGCTACAGCGAGGTGGGCAACAGTCGGAGCGTCAGGCTGATTGGGAGAGGAATGAGCGGACTATTCGGGCATTGTCGAGCAAGACTGCTCTCTGCACCTTGGCCACCACCGATTTCCCACTGATCCCGAGCCTCTCGATATGGACTGAGAGGCTCCTCGAGATAAAGCGATTGACTGATTAAACAATTGGGACTATTTCTGTGAATAACACCCTTTGCATGTCGGTAACCTCATGCGCCAGGTCCAGATACTTGATTTTCTTCTCTGCTTCAGCGCGAACGAGGTTCTCGTCATAGGAGATGGTGATGTCCACCAGAAATACCCGTGGTCCATCAGCTATCTGTGATGACGGATGGATCCCAGTAGTGCTTGGCGCGGTCGTTTTCCAGTACAACTTCCGGCATGTAATTGTAGTATGGCAGCCTCCGACAGATAAGGCCGTGCTTAAGGGCGAGCTCTTGATAGAGTGTCCTGGTTGCTTGATTGTGCCTGTGTAGATACTCAGTGTTAGCAAGTATTGAGCAACCAGAGGTGACATGTCTGAGATACTCACCAGGTCGGTGGCATAAACGACAAATATCAACCGTCCCATCTCTCAGGATATACTTCTTATAGTTGTTAGTCTTAATAACTTGATCCTATATCGCACAGATACAGGATATTATCATTAAGCAGCTGTATGATGCTCCCTTGTCAAACTGATCTAATACGAAGAATATTTGCGGAATTGATAGTTCAAACATGTTACTGCTATTGTCTATCCAAAATTGCCACTATTGTATACTGTTGAGTCGTATTTTTAGATAAGAATTAACATTAAGTCGAGAGCCGTTGGATTTCCTCGTTCGGTGAACGCGAGCTGGAGAACACCGCAGCACCCAGGATAAGGCACTTGTAAAGTTAATAGTTTATTCTGAAACAGGAATACGGAAGTTCTCTGTTTGTTTTCTGAATAATAATTTTTGTAGTTAATATATTTTATAATTGAGAGTACCAAGCTTGTGATGCTTATGTAGGAAATACAAGAATACCTTCAGCTTATTTATTTTACAAAGAAAATGGCATGAAACCATAGAATAAGTAATCTCACCAATTTATTGTAAAGGCGTACCTAACGTAATACCGTCATGGTCTGGACGCCAGGATACGTAATTCTCGCATTTAGTATTGGTGCGAAGTAAGAATAAATATATTTCTGGTTTAAATCTTTTCTTCTTCAGTAATAAGAAGAGTTATTGCATTGTTGACTACTGTAATCCTGGCTCGAAGAAGTTGTTTTTATATCGCGGTTTCTTGCCGTGCAATTAATTTTGGTCCTTGAAAGAGAACACAAATTGTGGAGACAAGAAACTCTGTTAATAATTTATCTTTAACTTCTTTCGGAATTCCTTTTTTAATATAGGCATATATCTTTGTGCCAAATTTTCGTAGATATTTTCACCAAACTCGGGTCTATCGTTTATATTCCCGCCTAATGCCAATAAAATTTCAGGATCGAATTCCTGTAGATCTGAGGCTACGTCAGTAATTTCCGAAATTTCTAGGTCGGGCGCTGATACCTTCAGAGTAACACACGCTTCTATAAGCAGTGGAGAGGCGGATAGATTCACCTCTACGTTCTCGGTATTTATAATAGATAACGATAGACCACATTTCGTTTCGTACTTTCGTACGTCATTACTTAGACAAAAGAATACCCTCGTTCTATCTCTCAGATAGACCCCAAGGTTTTGTGTTATACTCAAAAATGTTTTTCATATAGGAGATGTTTATGTTTTGTTTATATCTTTATGTTAATTCACGGCCAAGCCCCGGGCCGGCCACGTTAAATTTTGAATCAAGACACAACATTTATAACCGAATAAAATAATTTGACTACCCACCGTTACCATCACTGGCGTTATCCAGTTCCATATCGAACTCCGAGAATTTTAATATTTGTGTAAGACGAAGCCGTTTTTTTCTCGTTCAAGTTTGCGAATCTTTTTATCATAATGTTGAATTTTATCCTTTGCACTGCAATTAGGCATTCATTTTGCTTCAAAACAAAATGAAACTAAAATTAACAAACCTAACGTTGTTTTAAAAATTGAGCACTGTGAATAAATAAATTAATAAAACACGCATTATTGTTGCCTCACACGAAAAAATAATGACGCAAAGACTGCGCTACTGTAAAGAACAGAAAAAATAAAACGAACGAAGGTAGTTAAGTAAAAATGTGCAAAGTTGTCTTGTAGGTTAGTGAAACTAGGTGCGCTATGTATAAGAATATAATAAGAGTCTTTAATATTAAAGAAGAGCGATATGGACGCATCTGCACACATTAATCTAAGAATAGATTTGAATGAATGATTTCAAAACCTAATATTTTTCATACTCGTGAAAATTACGGACACAGTCTTTTGAAATTTTTATTTATTTTCTCTGTGTTGTCTGTCTAAATTGTAACTGGTTTTGCGTGTGGCAAAACTCCCCGCACCACACCACTGTCACGAGCCTGCTTCTACTAGTGTGTCGGTTACGTCACTTTGCATCAGCAGGCCATCCCTCCTAGAGAACGAAAATCATTCAGCGATCTCGAGCTCTTGATGCGATTTTTGCAGGACGGGTGCCCCCTTAATTTTTGTTATAATGTATTATAGCCAGGAACATGCAAGGTTTTACAGTGGAAGTTTGAACTCGTCTCGTCTTACTATCGTTGAGAGAAAAAGTTCTTTGGCAAATCGAAGCGTTAACTGTAACACTTTTTTAATTGTAACTAATATTAATAAACCAAACGAATTAAACTCTAGCTTACGACTCTGGGGATCACTTACCTTTTATGTAGGGTAAACGATTACAGAAAATTCAATTTCGGATTATTGATGCCTCAACTATAGGTTTATATTTAACTATAGGTATTATGATAATAATTTATTAGAAATAGTAATATTTGTTATTATAGTTTAGGATGTATATTATTAATATATATATATATATATATATATATATATATATATATATATATATATATATATATATAATGTATATATTTATGTAAAATAAATACCTACTAATTCCCATAGAACTCCCAATACTCAATGGTCCAGTGCTATAAACCCACATTATCAGTTCATTATATCATTTACAGTCGCTTTTATCTCATTATTTAGATGTTATTAAAATATATCAAAGTTAATGTGTAAGAGTATCCATTATTATTGTCTTCTAATATCACATACTCTTTTACGACATCATAAAAATAACCACTTACTAGTGTCAAAACACATTAGCTTTAGTGAAAGATCAGAAAAAGGGTGAAGGTCCTTAGGCATAGACATCGTTGATTTGGGAACTTTTCGAGTAAACACTTTGGTTATTTTCTCTTCAGTATGTTCTGAAGATGTTTGGATATCCAACTAACTTACATCAGAACATTAATATTATTTATTCGTAGCAATATTGTAGGTATGCGGTATGCTGAAGACATTTTGGTATTAATATTTTTTTCTATTAATATAGGTATAAAACCTACGTAGCGCTCTGCATAAGTTTTGCCGTATGCCGTACAAATTAGACATCATCATATTGTGATTTAAAGTCATATCTATACAAGTAATATTTAAAAAATAAACAAATTTGGAGACAAGGATTATTTTGTTGCTTAAATAAATAATGCCTTGAATTCGGTCTGAAAATAAACCACAGCAAGACAAAGATCATGATTATCGACCGAACTAACCATAACTCGCCCGAAGTCATTCAAAAAATGGAAAATGTATGACAGACGTCGTTCAATC